>JAWNNI010000058.1:0-26192 GCA_035043065.1 Hirtodrosophila confusa
ACTCCCTGTACCCATAAAATGGGTAAAAAGGGGGTATTGGATTTGTGCAAAAGTATGTAACAGGCAGAAGGAGACATCTCCGACCCTATAAAGTATATATATTCTTGATCAGTATCAAAAGAGATTTCGATTTGGCCATGTCCGTCTGTCTGTCCGTCTGTCCGTCTGTCCGTCTGTCTGTCCGTATGTATGAACGCAAGGATCTCAGCAACTATAATAGCTAGAGACACCAAATTTTGAATGTAGCTTCGTGTATAGCGGGAGCAGGTCAAGTTTATTTTGGATCCGAGATATTCCCCCCATTGCCCCGCTATTCAATAAAAACGTTTTACAGCCACAGTTTTATAGATATAGCTTTGGGATTTGGCATGTATATACATTGGTCATTCTTGATATACTGTCCAAATTTCAAGTCGATCGGATAATAAACACGGAAGTTATTCAACAAACAAGATTCAGTACTGTAGGCTTGGCAAGCAGCAACATGAAGGCTTCAGCATAAGTATGTACATATGGGCGAGCGAGCGAGAAGCGCGTGCATTTTCTATTAAGTACTTAAGGCTTAACCATGTGTGCGAGCGAGCGCGAAAGTGCAGCGGGTCTTGTACTCGTGACGTCACGACATACCAAAACACACGGCATCAGCTGATGCACATGTCGCTTTTAAGCAACACAAGCCCATATGGTTTCATAATTGCTTATCGGTACGCAAACCATACGATAAATTTTAAGCACCTGATCTGCTTGACATTTTTCTTTGTGAGACATGCGCCATCTGCATGACTTTATTTTCTTGAAACATATTGTTATCAATGCTCTGCATAGTGCAGACTATGCATCAAAATTCAAAAATTGACTGTTGGCGCGCAGCCAATTGGCCTCTTCGATAAAATATCGATAAGTATCAGCTCTTCGATCAGTCTCGCTCATCTCTGCATTGTGCTGCTAGTATTTGTTTCACTCTACCGTCGTTCGTCATCGTCATCGTTCGTCATCGAGTTCCGATTTTGATAAATTTGCGATTTTCAACGTTTAACTAATAATATAAAGTTTTGTGAATTACAAAAGTGATATAGTGTTATATATCGTTGGCGACTTTCATTGTGTCTTTGCTCCAAATTTATTCAAGACAAAACTGTTCAACCAATAATATTTTGGCGGCTAATTTTGTGCGTGAAAAAAGTGCGATAACAAAAGTGATTTACATACATATCTATGTACATGTGTGATTGCAGTCTGCAGCACTGTTAGTCATCAACTTTGCCTGTGTGACCGTAGTGCATGTCTATACATGCACACTATGCCCGTTTGCATTCTGCTGCTAGTAACAGAACCCCTCCCCCCTTCTAACTCTATAAGTGCACAATTTGTAACGGTTCGCGAGTGCGCGCATTTTCTTAGGAGCTAGGAAGTCTAATTGGATCTTTTGGTTGGAAAAATCGCAAGTTTACAAATTTCGTTGTATTTAATAGTCTTTTTAAAGACTACTTGAATTTATTACTTATATTACTATTTTTTACAGGTGTATGTATTAAACTCTTGGCCTTATTGGAGTAAATACATAGAATATATAAACATTTATTAAATTTTAGTTATATTACATTACATATACATTGATTATTTATTAATTATTATATTAATATTAATAATATATTTCTTGGTAAAATTAAGTACTTACATACATACATACATAATATACATACATACATATCCTAAAATGCCCAGGCTAAGCAAATCATCAGTATCGAATAGGTCTCGTAGACAAAGAACCAGAAATTTGATAAATAGGTCCAATCCCGAATATGCGGAGGAGGAGAGATTAAATAACGTAGTGTCTCAAAGAGAGCGTAGGGAGAATGCAGAATTAAGCCAAAATGAAAGAATAAGAAACAGGCATCGCAACCAAGTTCGCAGGAGTGACCGTAGATGTAGGGCGTCCGAGCAAAATCTGAACACTGTGCAGCGCGCTATTTTAAGAAGCGATTCTTTAGCTAGACAGCGAGAGCAAAGTACTGATACTTCGCGGCGATCGAGTCGCAGACAAGACCAAGACTATCGGGCGGACGAACAAGAACGTGATACTGCTAGACACGCTATTCAACGTGAAAATTCTCAAACTAGAGAACGACAGCAGGCAGCTAATACTTTGCGTCGATCGACGCGCAGACAGGACCAAGACTATCGGGCGGACGAACAAGAACGTGATACTGCTAGACACACTATTCAACGCGAAAATTCTCAAACTAGAGAACGACAGCAGGCAGCTAATACTTTGCGTCGATCGACGCGCAGACAGGACCAAGACTATCGGGCGGACGAACAAGAACGTGATACTGCTAGACACACTATTCAACGCGAAAATTCTCAAACTAGAGAACGACAGCAGGCAGCTAATACTTTGCGTCGATCGACGCGCAGACAGGACCAAGACTATCGGGCAGACGAACAAGAACGCGATACTGCTAGGCACATTATTCAACGTGACAATACTGAAACTAGACAACGACAGCAGGCAGCTAATACTTTGGGTCGATCGACGCGCAGACAGAACTTAGTTTATAGGGCAAACGAACAGAGTCAGGATACTATTCGGCGCGCTAGCCAGCGTCAAGAATTAGAAAGACGCATCTTAGAAAGGGAAAGAGATAGAAGTCAAAGATCACAGGCTAGGAGCAATATTGTACGTAGAATTATAGAGCAGGCACGAAATACAAGTGCAAGGCGAAGTGCTCGAATACAAGCACGACAGGCAGCCCTTGACGCCAATAGGAATTTGACGCAGCGAGTTAGTCAGTATAGAAGCAATCCCGAAAATATAATAGCAGAGAATAGTAGAAATGCAACCCAAAGTAGTCACATTCGTGCGAATACCCTTCCAGAGGATAGGCAATCTCAGAGTTCCAATAGCAGTTTACAAGCCCTGATAGCTAAATTTAATAGAACAGTCAAGCAGGGACCCGATCAGGTTTGCATTTGTTGCAAGGGCTTGTGGTTTCCACATCAAGTAGACAAAATTTCTAGAGAGCTTATTGAAAGCAAGTGTAGTGAACGAGTTAGTGCAGATATTCTATACCTATCCTCTGTTTTCCCCTCACCAAATAATAAGTATAGTTTCTGTAAGACATGTAGCCGCAGTATTAAATTAGGCAAAAAACCAAAGGCTTCAATAACAAATGGCCTAGAATTTCCGGATCTTCCCGAATGCCTGAAAGGCTTAACGCCTCTAGAGGAACGGCTTATTTCTCCCCGCCTTCCTTTTATGATAATAAAATCTCTAGGATATGGCCGTCAAAATGCCATTAAGGGAGCAGTGGTCAATGTGCCAATTCCAGTTGGCAATGTAGTAACGTCCCTTCCAAGGGCGTTTAATGAAGCCGAAGTAGTTCAGATTCACCTTAGACGTAGAATGGCATATTCCCATGATTTCATGGCTGAAACCATTAGGCCCTCAAAAATTGCTGATGCAATCAGATTTTTAGTAAGTACAGAGCTTTATAGGAAACACCACATTACTGTTAACGAACAGTGGCTGTCTTCCTTTTCATCTGACAGTGTTCCATTTATTGCATCAGCTGACGATAGGGAGTTAGTTAGAGAACTATTAGAAAGATCTGCTCAAGCCTCTGTTAATGAGCAAAATAGTTTAGAAGAAGAAACTTTGAACCCAGGAGGCCAGGAAACTCTGTTAGAAAATGTCCCTATCGAAAATGTTGCCATGCAGAGAATAGTTTTAGCTCCTGGAGAAGGTCAGCGTCCTTTAGATATGATCGCAGATTGTGATTCTGAAGAGCTGTCTTTTCCAACTATCTTTGCTGGCATTAAAAGAAAGTGTAAAGAAAGTTTTACAACCATAGTTAGATCAGAACTTAGAATTATGATAGAAGAGGTTGTAGAACAGATAAATTATTTCTTAACTACAACAAGTAAGAATGTTTTAGTCGAGTACACTCGACTACGAGACTCCCTGTACCCAGAGTTGTAATCGGCAGGCCCTTAGCTGCAGTGCTAAATTTATGGCCAACCGTGCAGCATGTGTTTTAAAAATTATATTAATACGAAAAACTTAATTAATATCGAAAACCCAAGGAATGGGAAAATCAAGTTAAAGCTAGAAATTTCCATAATAGGGTTATTTTAAAGAGTTGTCTTCTCTTCGCCCGACTACCATTAGTCAGCACCCTTGGCAAGCACATGGTCGTGCCAAGGGACTGCTTCCAGCCGCCCTCACGTGGAGAGTATAGTCGCACTTCCAAACAGTGCGTACAGATATAGCGCGTATTAAATACAAGATATTTCTTTTGTACACCTGATGGCTGACGGCCAACTACATACTAATCTATTTTATAAAATAGCATACACATATAATAATTTATTATATAATTCATTATTAGCGAGTAATACAAAATATTAATATATACATTTAAACATATTTATAGATATTTAATAATAATATTTTAATAAAATTATATACATAAATATATACACACAACTATCTACTAATACGAAACTATCTAATACTCAACACAAATCTAGAATTTCCTCAACACTAACGGATATACCACTGTGGTAGCTATACACTGTCTCAAAGGTCCTAGCACTTATATTCTCACAGGAAATATTTGAAAACGCCCAGTCAATGTGAGAGTCACAATTGGTAGTAGACGTTTTCAAATCTAACAAACACCTAAATCCTCTTCTCACTAACTCATTGTAAATACTTCTACATCTATCGAATTTGCTTAAACATAAATTGAAATCTCCTAATATAATTGAACTATCCCCTAAAAATTGATATTGCAGAAATAGATCCTCAAATTGTGATTTAAACATAGCTACCGGATAAGACGGACTTTTATAAACAACTATGAATCCTATTGACTTGTATCTAAATATGCCATACTCAAACACGACTGAACCAGATAATTTTCTACCGCTTACACAATTGGAAATGTTAGAAAATAATTCGCTTTTAATATAAACAATGATACCCCTTTTAGGTCGGACTGAATTGGGAATTACCTCGCAATCTAGACGGACAACAATTGTAAACCCTGGAATGTCCACATTTTCGTTGGAATAAGTGGATGCCTCAACGAAGCATAGAACGGACGACTGAAGCATTAACCTGTCTGATCGAATATCTTCAATATGACAGTGAATGCTTTCAGTATTATGATAGAAAATGTCTAAGGCGGAACTGTTAATTAAATGACCGTGATGTGTTTGAAGAAGTTTTTCTGTCCGCAATTTTTCCAATTGTTTTGTTACTATATCATTGTTCTCGGGAGGTCTAGGTGGAGTAAAATCTCCAATAATAAATAGTCCTGAGGCAGTAGTTGCTCTACTGCAAGCTACGTATATTTTAGCACGTTCGGTCATATGGACAGTGTGGACCACCACTTTGCTATACGTAGCTCCCTGACTCTTGTGAACTGTTATACTCTCTGCAGGTACCACTGGAAACTGCTTACGGTCAATAGTACATTGCTGATTCTTATATTGAAAACTTTTAACTATTTTGTGAATTGGGGTCCATGAAGGTTCTATACGATGTGTATACTTTGATCGAGCAAGTACTCCTACGCTTTCTTCTGAAAATTTCATCCATAAAATATTTGGAGTTTCGGATGTATCGAAATCTATTTGCATCAGTATGCCTGATGCACCATTAACTAACCCATCTCCTGTGTCTACATTGACCGTAATCATATATTTGGCAGTGGTTTTTAAAAGAATTGACTTGCACAATCCCTGAGTTTCTGATGTCTTAAAGCTACTAACGGATTCTAAAATTCTTTGCCTACGTGTTACATTTAAATGGCTACCTTTTATAAAATCTTCAGCGGTAGAAAAATGTTGGTTTGTCGGTATTCTGCCCAACTTCTCTGTGTTAAAAGACATTACATCTTTATTAAAACAGAAGAGATGTATTGCGTCATCGGGCACTTCCGATGGCTGACATATTCGAGAACGAATGAGACTAATATCATCGGCTGTCATGCAACCCGATGCCATATTATTTAAAGCAGAAGCAAATGATTGGTCCTCCCGTTGTCGCATTATTTCTGTGAGCTCAAAATACTTAAAAAGGTCCCACAGAGATGATCCATAAATGGCGTGGTAAGGATCATTTGAGTTGGAATTGAAAATCCAGCCCCCACCGACAGGCTGTAACTGTCGTAGATCACCGAACACGATGACGGAAATTCCACCAAAGGGAGAAGTATTTTTAAAAATTTGTTTCAAACGGGAGTCCAAGTGGGAAAACATTCTAAAACTAACCATGGAAATTTCATCTATTATGAGTAATTTGATGTCTAGGAGCTTTGAATGCAAAGTGTTGACTGAATCAGAGCTTAAGGCTCTCAAATTTGATCCTGATTGATTGACTGGGAGAGAAAACATGGAATGCAGAGTTGAACCTCCGATTCCGAAAGCTGCTTTTCCTGTGGGGGCACACAATAGAATTTTAGCAGTATTAGGATCACTTCCTGGCTTACTATTATACATTGCGGACAAAGCTTGGTAAATTGCTAATATAAGTCGGCTCTTGCCGACACCAGCACCACCTCCAACAAACTCTGTATACACAGTTTTGTTTTTAGCATTGTGCAAAACATGGCTAAGGTAATTCTTCTGCTTTAAATTTAGTGATTTTACAATATCAGCTAACCTTTCTGGTGAAATTATGGCTGGAAGCTTAATAATTCGGACATTACTTGTATCTAAATCAGCATTTTCATTATCAGCTATGTTTAAAACATTTAACTGAGGATTTATTTCAGGCAATCCTAACACTCTATATCTATCATCTACCACTTCTTGATTTTCCAAATTATTTTCCTGCTCATTCTCCATAGCACTACTAAGTGCATCCTGAAGCTCGCTATCGTCTAAAATATTATACTTCCTACGATTGTTTTCAACTAACTCCTGATGCTCACTACAATACATCTCGCAATCCCTAGTCACTACTTCTAAGCTTTCATCCCTCCATGGCACATATAGCATAACTAATTCCCTAAAGTAGTTGCTTCTGTCTGTATTGACGTTAAACCTCCTATATCTGATTATGCGGGGACTATTTCTCTTTCTAACGAAGCCACTACTATCGCGAAGTTGATGAACTAATGACTCAGAAGCTATTGGTGCTTCGATTTCTATGTCAGCGCTATCTGTATTTTGGCGACTATTATGAGTCTTGCTAAAACTGTAAAAAGCTGCAAAATCAGCGAGACATAAACTATCTAGGGCATCTGGGCGCTGAACATAGTGATCTAAAAGTCCTAACTCGAAAATATCTGTCGACTCTGAGGTTTGATTTTGAAGTTGATTCCTAGATTTAAGAATTCTAACACGGTGCTGTGGTAATGCAGTGTTGATATAAACTTCTGCATTACTTGTTTCGGACAAACGCATACCCATGCAGCAGTAAACTGCTTCCTGAGCGGATATCTCAGTACCCGAAATAAACTTGTGCCCTATGTGCTGCAACTTTTGTTTAATTGTTGCATTGCCCCCATTAATCTCACTAACTGCATCACGCATTAACTTGGAAATACCTCTCTGGGACTTGTTAATATAATTAACGACATAGCTGCAGCAAGCGTAGGGATCTAGTATAAACTGAATATCTATATTTGCTCGCTGCATTGCAAGAAGGTGCTGATTGAAAGCGTTAAGCTTAATAGCTGCAAAAGACCGTTTCAAAAAAATTTTTGGTTTCTTTAAACTCGATCTAAGTGCATTAATGTAGCACTCATAGCTAAGGTTAAGTTGATCGTGGGACAAAAAGTTATTAAAATCGCTAAGCAAATCTACAGTTTCACGATCAACATTAGAGTTTAATAAGCTCTGTATTTTCTCAAAATTCCTACGGCAGATATTTATATTTTGCGTGTCCACATCTAACGGAAACAAAATTTCTGTTTGGGGCATTGGAGGGTATGGAATACCGAATCTACAAATTTTGTTTCCCCTAATTTCACGCGTGCACGAATGCCCGTGATTATGCGTTTGATACTCCAATAGATATGGAGCTAAAGAAGGGATATTGGTATCAGTTGTGATAAACTGATCAATAAAAGACTTAACTGGACCTATACTAGCCTGATCACTTACATCGAATTTGGGGGCATTTTTCAGCCAAAACATACCGTGAATATGTGGAGAGCCTCTTTGTTGAAATTCTACTCGCCAATAATACTTAATAACACAATGACTACCGAAAACACCACCTTCTTCTCTCTTCATTAGTTTCAACAGTTGCCTATAGCGAAAATCGAAATACCTAGCGCAAGTAACTGGGTCTGCTCTAATAAGACGGGCTTTATCATTAAAACTTAAATTTGAAGCTAATTCTTCCGAAATTTCTACCTTATCTACATTTTTTGAAAGCAGCACTAATAGCTCCGTCCACCTAGTTTCAGCTGCTGAAAATGTTATAAAAAAGGTCGGAAGACCAAACTGCCTAATCATTGCCATAACCTTCTTCTTTTCTGCTTCCCAATGAGCAGGAGACGTGCGAATACCTTTCAAAACCCTATAGCCCTCATCGTGGCGTATTAAATTATCTATATGATCCTCGTTAAGAGCGTTAGCAGCCGTAATGCCTTGAGTGGCGCTGTGCTTTCGTAAGCAAATGGAAGTGTTACTTCTAATGTTAATCATTTCTAACTTTTTGTAGTTAAGAAATAATTTATCTGTTCTACAACCTCTTCTATCATAATTCCTAAGTTCTGATCTAACTATGGTTGTAAAACTTTCTTTACACTTTCTTTTAATGCCAGCAAAGATAGTTGGAAAAGACAGCTCTTCAGAATCACAATCTGCGATCATATCTAAAGGACGCTGACCTTCTCCAGGAGCTAAAACTATTCTCTGCATGGCAACATTTTCGATAGGGACATTTTCTAACAGAGTTTCCTGGCCTCCTGGGTTCAAAGTTTCTTCTTCTAAACTATTTTGCTCATTAACAGAGGCTTGAGCAGATCTTTCTAATAGTTCTCTAACTAACTCCCTATCGTCAGCTGATGCAATAAATGGAACACTGTCAGATGAAAAGGAAGACAGCCACTGTTCGTTAACAGTAATGTGGTGTTTCCTATAAAGCTCTGTACTTACTAAAAATCTGATTGCATCAGCAATTTTTGAGGGCCTAATGGTTTCAGCCATGAAATCATGGGAATATGCCATTCTACGTCTAAGGTGAATCTGAACTACTTCGGCTTCATTAAACGCCCTTGGAAGGGACGTTACTACATTGCCAACTGGAATTGGCACATTGACCACTGCTCCCTTAATGGCATTTTGACGGCCATATCCTAGAGATTTTATTATCATAAAAGGAAGGCGGGGAGAAATAAGCCGTTCCTCTAGAGGCGTTAAGCCTTTCAGGCATTCGGGAAGATCCGGAAATTCTAGGCCATTTGTTATTGAAGCCTTTGGTTTTTTGCCTAATTTAATACTGCGGCTACATGTCTTACAGAAACTATACTTATTATTTGGTGAGGGGAAAACAGAGGATAGGTATAGAATATCTGCACTAACTCGTTCACTACACTTGCTTTCAATAAGCTCTCTAGAAATTTTGTCTACTTGATGTGGAAACCACAAGCCCTTGCAACAAATGCAAACCTGATCGGGTCCCTGCTTGACTGTTCTATTAAATTTAGCTATCAGGGCTTGTAAACTGCTATTGGAACTCTGAGATTGCCTATCCTCTGGAAGGGTATTCGCACGAATGTGACTACTTTGGGTTGCATTTCTACTATTCTCTGCTATTATATTTTCGGGATTGCTTCTATACTGACTAACTCGCTGCGTCAAATTCCTATTGGCGTCAAGGGCTGCCTGTCGTGCTTGTATTCGAGCACTTCGCCTTGCACTTGTATTTCGTGCCTGCTCTATAATTCTACGTACAATATTGCTCCTAGCCTGTGATCTTTGACTTCTATCTCTTTCCCTTTCTAAGATGCGTCTTTCTAATTCTTGACGCTGGCTAGCGCGCCGAATAGTATCCTGACTCTGTTCGTTTGCCCTATAAACTAAGTTCTGTCTGCGCGTCGATCGACCCAAAGTATTAGCTGCCTGCTGTCGTTGTCTAGTTTCAGTATTGTCACGTTGAATAATGTGCCTAGCAGTATCGCGTTCTTGTTCGTCTGCCCGATAGTCTTGGTCCTGTCTGCGCGTCGATCGACGCAAAGTATTAGCTGCCTGCTGTCGTTCTCTAGTTTGAGAATTTTCGCGTTGAATAGTGTGTCTAGCAGTATCACGTTCTTGTTCGTCCGCCCGATAGTCTTGGTCCTGTCTGCGCGTCGATCGACGCAAAGTATTAGCTGCCTGCTGTCGTTCTCTAGTTTGAGAATTTTCGCGTTGAATAGTGTGTCTAGCAGTATCACGTTCTTGTTCGTCCGCCCGATAGTCTTGGTCCTGTCTGCGCGTCGATCGACGCAAAGTATTAGCTGCCTGCTGTCGTTCTCTAGTTTGAGAATTTTCACGTTGAATAGCGTGTCTAGCAGTATCACGTTCTTGTTCGTCCGCCCGATAGTCTTGGTCTTGTCTGCGACTCGATCGCCGCGAAGTATCAGTACTTTGCTCTCGCTGTCTAGCTAAAGAATCGCTTCTTAAAATAGCGCGCTGCACAGTGTTCAGATTTTGCTCGGACGCCCTACATCTACGGTCACTCCTGCGAACTTGGTTGCGATGCCTGTTTCTTATTCTTTCATTTTGGCTTAATTCTGCATTCTCCCTACGCTCTCTTTGAGACACTACGTTATTTAATCTCTCCTCCTCCGCATATTCGGGATTGGACCTATTTATCAAATTTCTGGTTCTTTGTCTACGAGACCTATTCGATACTGATGATTTGCTTAGCCTGGGCATTTTAGGATATGTATGTATGTATATTATGTATGTATGTATGTAAGTACTTAATTTTACCAAGAAATATATTATTAATATTAATATAATAATTAATAAATAATCAATGTATATGTAATGTAATATAACTAAAATTTAATAAATGTTTATATATTCTATGTATTTACTCCAATAAGGCCAAGAGTTTAATACATACACCTGTAAAAAATAGTAATATAAGTAATAAATTCAAGTAGTCTTTAAAAAGACTATTAAATACAACGAAATTTGTAAACTTGCGATTTTTCCAACCAAAAGATCCAATTAGACTTCCTAGCTCCTAAGAAAATGCGCGCACTCGCGAACCGTTACAAATTGTGCACTTATAGAGTTAGAAGGGGGGAGGGGTTCTGTTACTAGCAGCAGAATGCAAACGGGCATAGTGTGCATGTATAGACATGCACTACGGTCACACAGGCAAAGTTGATGACTAACAGTGCTGCAGACTGCAATCACACATGTACATAGATATGTATGTAAATCACTTTTGTTATCGCACTTTTTTCACGCACAAAATTAGCCGCCAAAATATTATTGGTTGAACAGTTTTGTCTTGAATAAATTTGGAGCAAAGACACAATGAAAGTCGCCAACGATATATAACACTATATCACTTTTGTAATTCACAAAACTTTATATTATTAGTTAAACGTTGAAAATCGCAAATTTATCAAAATCGGAACTCGATGACGAACGATGACGATGACGAACGACGGTAGAGTGAAACAAATACTAGCAGCACAATGCAGAGATGAGCGAGACTGATCGAAGAGCTGATACTTATCGATATTTTATCGAAGAGGCCAATTGGCTGCGCGCCAACAGTCAATTTTTGAATTTTGATGCATAGTCTGCACTATGCAGAGCATTGATAACAATATGTTTCAAGAAAATAAAGTCATGCAGATGGCGCATGTCTCACAAAGAAAAATGTCAAGCAGATCAGGTGCTTAAAATTTATCGTATGGTTTGCGTACCGATAAGCAATTATGAAACCATATGGGCTTGTGTTGCTTAAAAGCGACATGTGCATCAGCTGATGCCGTGTGTTTTGGTATGTCGTGACGTCACGAGTACAAGACCCGCTGCACTTTCGCGCTCGCTCGCACACATGGTTAAGCCTTAAGTACTTAATAGAAAATGCACGCGCTTCTCGCTCGCTCGCCCATATGTACATACTTATGCTGAAGCCTTCATGTTGCTGCTTGCCAAGCCTACAGTACTGAATCTTGTTTGTTGAATAACTTCCGTGTTTATTATCCGATCGACTTGAAATTTGGACAGTATATCAAGAATGACCAATGTATTATACATGCCAAATCCCAAAGCTATATCTATAAAACTGTGGCTGTAAAACGTTTTTATTGAATAGCGGGGCAATGGGGGGGAATATCTCGGATCCAAAATAAACTTGACCTGCTCCCGCTATACACGAAGCTACATTCAAAATTTGGTGTCTCTAGCTATTATAGTTGCTGAGATCCTTGCGTTCATACATACGGACAGACAGACGAACAGACGGACAGACGGACAGACGGACAGACAGACGGACATGGCCAAATCGAAATCTCTTTTGATACTGATCAAGAATATATATACTTTATAGGGTCGGAGATGTCTCCTTCTGCCTGTTACATACTTTTGCACAAATCCAATACCCCCTTTTTACCCATTTTATGGGTACAGGGAGTAAAAAGTTAGAAATGATTAACATTAGAAGTAACACTTCCATTTGCTTACGAAAGCACAGCGCCACTCAAGGCATTACGGCTGCTAACGCTCTTAACGAGGATCATATAGATAATTTAATACGCCACGATGAGGGCTATAGGGTTTTGAAAGGTATTCGCACGTCTCCTGCTCATTGGGAAGCAGAAAAGAAGAAGGTTATGGCAATGATTAGGCAGTTTGGTCTTCCGACCTTTTTTATAACATTTTCAGCAGCTGAAACTAGGTGGACGGAGCTATTAGTGCTGCTTTCAAAAAATGTAGATAAGGTAGAAATTTCGGAAGAATTAGCTTCAAATTTAAGTTTTAATGATAAAGCCCGTCTTATTAGAGCAGACCCAGTTACTTGCGCTAGGTATGTCGATTTTCGCTATAGGCAACTGTTGAAACTAATGAAGAGAGAAGAAGGTGGTGTTTTCGGTAGTCATTGTGTTATTAAGTATTATTGGCGAGTAGAATTTCAACAAAGAGGCTCTCCACATATTCACGGTATGTTTTGGCTGAAAAATGCCCCCAAATTCGATGTAAGTGATCAGGCTAGTATAGGTCCAGTTAAGTCTTTTATTGATCAGTTTATCACAACTGATACCAATATCCCTTCTTTAGCTCCATATCTATTGGAGTATCAAACGCATAATCACGGGCATTCGTGCACGCGTGAAATTAGGGGAAACAAAATTTGTAGATTCGGTATTCCATACCCTCCAATGCCCCAAACAGAAATTTTGTTTCCGTTAGATGTGGACACGCAAAATATAAATATCTGCCGTAGGAATTTTGAGAAAATACAGAGCTTATTAAACTCTAATGTTGATCGTGAAACTGTAGATTTGCTTAGCGATTTTAATAACTTTTTGTCCCACGATCAACTTAACCTTAGCTATGAGTGCTACATTAATGCACTTAGATCGAGTTTAAAGAAACCAAAAATTTTTTTGAAACGGTCTTTTGCAGCTATTAAGCTTAACGCTTTCAATCAGCACCTTCTTGCAATGCAGCGAGCAAATATAGATATTCAGTTTATACTAGATCCCTACGCTTGCTGCAGCTATGTCGTTAATTATATTAACAAGTCCCAGAGAGGTATTTCCAAGTTAATGCGTGATGCAGTTAGTGAGATTAATGGGGGCAATGCAACAATTAAACAAAAGTTGCAGCACATAGGGCACAAGTTTATTTCGGGTACTGAGATATCCGCTCAGGAAGCAGTTTACTGCTGCATGGGTATGCGTTTGTCCGAAACAAGTAATGCAGAAGTTTATATCAACACTGCATTACCACAGCACCGTGTTAGAATTCTTAAATCTAGGAATCAACTTCAAAATCAAACCTCAGAGTCGACAGATATTTTCGAGTTAGGACTTTTAGATCACTATGTTCAGCGCCCAGATGCCCTAGATAGTTTATGTCTCGCTGATTTTGCAGCTTTTTACAGTTTTAGCAAGACTCATAATAGTCGCCAAAATACAGATAGCGCTGACATAGAAATCGAAGCACCAATAGCTTCTGAGTCATTAGTTCATCAACTTCGCGATAGTAGTGGCTTCGTTAGAAAGAGAAATAGTCCCCGCATAATCAGATATAGGAGGTTTAACGTCAATACAGACAGAAGCAACTACTTTAGGGAATTAGTTATGCTATATGTGCCATGGAGGGATGAAAGCTTAGAAGTAGTGACTAGGGATTGCGAGATGTATTGTAGTGAGCATCAGGAGTTAGTTGAAAACAATCGTAGGAAGTATAATATTTTAGACGATAGCGAGCTTCAGGATGCACTTAGTAGTGCTATGGAGAATGAGCAGGAAAATAATTTGGAAAATCAAGAAGTGGTAGATGATAGATATAGAGTGTTAGGATTGCCTGAAATAAATCCTCAGTTAAATGTTTTAAACATAGCTGATAATGAAAATGCTGATTTAGATACAAGTAATGTCCGAATTATTAAGCTTCCAGCCATAATTTCACCAGAAAGGTTAGCTGATATTGTAAAATCACTAAATTTAAAGCAGAAGAATTACCTTAGCCATGTTTTGCACAATGCTAAAAACAAAACTGTGTATACAGAGTTTGTTGGAGGTGGTGCTGGTGTCGGCAAGAGCCGACTTATATTAGCAATTTACCAAGCTTTGTCCGCAATGTATAATAGTAAGCCAGGAAGTGATCCTAATACTGCTAAAATTCTATTGTGTGCCCCCACAGGAAAAGCAGCTTTCGGAATCGGAGGTTCAACTCTGCATTCCATGTTTTCTCTCCCAGTCAATCAATCAGGATCAAATTTGAGAGCCTTAAGCTCTGATTCAGTCAACACTTTGCATTCAAAGCTCCTAGACATCAAATTACTCATAATAGATGAAATTTCCATGGTTAGTTTTAGAATGTTTTCCCACTTGGACTCCCGTTTGAAACAAATTTTTAAAAATACTTCTCCCTTTGGTGGAATTTCCGTCATCGTGTTCGGTGATCTACGACAGTTACAGCCTGTCGGTGGGGGCTGGATTTTCAATTCCAACTCAAATGATCCTTACCACGCCATTTATGGATCATCTCTGTGGGACCTTTTTAAGTATTTTGAGCTCACAGAAATAATGCGACAACGGGAGGACCAATCATTTGCTTCTGCTTTAAATAATATGGCATCGGGTTGCATGACAGCCGATGATATTAGTCTCATTCGTTCTCGAATATGTCAGCCATCGGAAGTGCCCGATGACGCAATACATCTCTTCTGTTTTAATAAAGATGTAATGTCTTTTAACACAGAGAAGTTGGGCAGAATACCGACAAACCAACATTTTTCTACCGCTGAAGATTTTATAAAAGGTAGCCATTTAAATGTAACACGTAGGCAAAGAATTTTAGAATCCGTTAGTAGCTTTAAGACATCAGAAACTCAGGGATTGTGCAAGTCAATTCTTTTAAAAACCACTGCCAAATATATGATTACGGTCAATGTAGACACAGGAGATGGGTTAGTTAATGGTGCATCAGGCATACTGATGCAAATAGATTTCGATACATCCGAAACTCCAAATATTTTATGGATGAAATTTTCAGAAGAAAGCGTAGGAGTACTTGCTCGATCAAAGTATACACATCGTATAGAACCTTCATGGACCCCAATTCACAAAATAGTTAAAAGTTTTCAATATAAGAATCAGCAATGTACTATTGACCGTAAGCAGTTTCCAGTGGTACCTGCAGAGAGTATAACAGTTCACAAGAGTCAGGGAGCTACGTATAGCAAAGTGGTGGTCCACACTGTCCATATGACCGAACGTGCTAAAATATACGTAGCTTGCAGTAGAGCAACTACTGCCTCAGGACTATTTATTATTGGAGATTTTACTCCACCTAGACCTCCCGAGAACAATGATATAGTAACAAAACAATTGGAAAAATTGCGGACAGAAAAACTTCTTCAAACACATCACGGTCATTTAATTAACAGTTCCGCCTTAGACATTTTCTATCATAATACTGAAAGCATTCACTGTCATATTGAAGATATTCGATCAGACAGGTTAATGCTTCAGTCGTCCGTTCTATGCTTCGTTGAGGCATCCACTTATTCCAACGAAAATGTGGACATTCCAGGGTTTACAATTGTTGTCCGTCTAGATTGCGAGGTAATTCCCAATTCAGTCCGACCTAAAAGGGGTATCATTGTTTATATTAAAAGCGAATTATTTTCTAACATTTCCAATTGTGTAAGCGGTAGAAAATTATCTGGTTCAGTCGTGTTTGAGTATGGCATATTTAGATACAAGTCAATAGGATTCATAGTTGTTTATAAAAGTCCGTCTTATCCGGTAGCTATGTTTAAATCACAATTTGAGGATCTATTTCTGCAATATCAATTTTTAGGGGATAGTTCAATTATATTAGGAGATTTCAATTTATGTTTAAGCAAATTCGATAGATGTAGAAGTATTTACAATGAGTTAGTGAGAAGAGGATTTAGGTGTTTGTTAGATTTGAAAACGTCTACTACCAATTGTGACTCTCACATTGACTGGGCGTTTTCAAATATTTCCTGTGAGAATATAAGTGCTAGGACCTTTGAGACAGTGTATAGCTACCACAGTGGTATATCCGTTAGTGTTGAGGAAATTCTAGATTTGTGTTGAGTATTAGATAGTTTCGTATTAGTAGATAGTTGTGTGTATATATTTATGTATATAATTTTATTAAAATATTATTATTAAATATCTATAAATATGTTTAAATGTATATATTAATATTTTGTATTACTCGCTAATAATGAATTATATAATAAATTATTATATGTGTATGCTATTTTATAAAATAGATTAGTATGTAGTTGGCCGTCAGCCATCAGGTGTACAAAAGAAATATCTTGTATTTAATACGCGCTATATCTGTACGCACTGTTTGGAAGTGCGACTATACTCTCCACGTGAGGGCGGCTGGAAGCAGTCCCTTGGCACGACCATGTGCTTGCCAAGGGTGCTGACTAATGGTAGTCGGGCGAAGAGAAGACAACTCTTTAAAATAACCCTATTATGGAAATTTCTAGCTTTAACTTGATTTTCCCATTCCTTGGGTTTTCGATATTAATTAAGTTTTTCGTATTAATATAATTTTTAAAACACATGCTGCACGGTTGGCCATAAATTTAGCACTGCAGCTAAGGGCCTGCCGATTACAACTCTGGGTACAGGGAGTCTCGTAGTCGAGTGTACTCGACTAAAACATTCTTACTTGTTTTTTTGCTTATAGCTATAATTTACAAAATTTTTAAAAATTATAGCGTCTAGTGTATTAGCAGCATTTTTTCATTTCTTTATTTCTTCCACCCTGACTCTACATCCATAACAACATGCTTAATCAATTGAAAGGAACAAACATTTTTTCAACAAACCAGAGAAAGTACGGACAATGTAGAAATGCATACTGTCGGGCTGTGTGTTTCTGGCTTAACCCTGTGCCAGCCAAGTAAACAAACATGTTTGATTTTGAAAAAGGAGTATGCTTTTTTGATGGAAAGTCATACAACGTTGTGATGCAGGAAAAGCCATAAACATGAAAATGTTATTTTCCAGATTTTTTCTCTTTTTTTTTGGTGTAACCACAATGTATTTGAGAGCAGAAAAGCAAACTTTTTGGCGCAAGTGCGCTTTGAATTTTAGAATACCTAGTAACAAGAGTTTGCATATTTCAAAAGAATGTGAATACTTATTATTTAAGTGCTGTAGGGGCCAGCTGTTAAGTCAGAGTCGAACAATTACATTTATTTGTGCAGAAATTTCCTTTTCGTTATTCTGTTAAATTCGCACTCAGTCACAAAATATCTGTTCGCGAACATTTCACTCATATTGCCGCTCTCAGTGGGATCGCTCTCAATAGAGTTTCGCTCATTCACACAGGCATGCAAGCGTAGCCTTTCCCAAGAGCGAGCGCGAGCGTAGGAAAAAGGAATAAGCGATAATCGCGAGATAGTCCCGTTTGAATATTTCCAATAGCTGAAATATTGGAAATAATTTTGTCACGTAGACCATTTTTGCATGCATGCAAACTTACTTTGCCTTCAGCTATAAAAGGAAGTGAACGCATGCGAGCGGACTCCTATTTGAATTTAACAAGCGAAAGAAAGATTTGGCCACACGAGCCGTTTGAGAAAAGATATATATACATATATATATATATATATCATATATATTTGATCCAAGTGATCCAGTGAAGATAATCTATTGTGCAGTGCAATATATATACAGTGTCTTGTGCCGAGTGAAGAAGGTGATATTTGAACAAATTTAAATCTGTTCACCCTTCTTACGAATTTTGCATTTTTTTTGTATTATACAGATCGGCAGCGTTTGTGTCGCCGGCCGGTCAGTGCAGAATTTTGCACACCACGTGTGTATTGCATAATCGCCACCGGTCGGCGAAGTCCTACATTCACGCGCCGCCCCAATCTCCATTGTCGTCATTTGCGGTGCTATACTTTTGCGGCACACGCGAATGCGAACTAATATTGGAAGAGCGGTCACGTCGTCTATTTTGCTGCAAAGCCCCATTCTCTCTTGTCGTCATTTGCGGTACTATACTTTTGCGGTACTCGCGAATGCGAACTTAAGGAAATTGGTGGATCGCTCGAACGAGTATTTTCCTGCAAGCACATATCTCGCGGCAGTGCGTATATGCCCCGCACGTTTAAGGAAGAAGGAGAGGGTATAACAACAGCGGATCTGGCAGCACTCCTGCTTTAACAGCATTGGCTAACAGAGCGTTTCAAAAGTAACAGCAGCCGCTTCAGCGTAATGCACTCAAATTCCCAGCTCGAAACTAGCGAGTGAGAATTTGAGTGCATTTAGCTGTTGAGCGTGCAATTCGACCATGAACAGCGTTGACCTATTTTAACAGCGAACAGCTGTTGAGATTATGTTGATTTTTGTAAGTTTTTGTGCGTAATGCAGTTTGAAGATCGATATCCAAAGCGAATAGAATGTAATATTTGAAAGTTGAATTAAAATTAATTTTGTAGATGAATTAAATATTCTTGTAAGTTAAATTGTTTGATAAAATACTTTATTACGCACAAAGTATAAGTACATGAAATTGTAATCTTTAGTGCGATATTTCCGCTTAAATAAGTTCTTTTACACACAGAGATAATGCAACACGTCAGCTGTAACTTCAATGGGCCCAGCGAAGGAGCAACAACGGATTGATTTTGTATTTTCAACACTTTGTTAAATGATCAGTGAGTACGACTTGCGTATAGCAAGATTGTTATTGTTTGGTACGTTTAAACGGTTATATCGCTCTTATAGAAAATGTACATATAGTTAGAACGTTAGAATTGATACTGTAGGATAAGTTCCTTTGATTATGCAAATCGCTGATGCGTTATGAATTCTCGTAGAGATCATGTAACTAAGAATGAAATATTAAGTTGTCAAATTTGGATTTAAATATGATTGAGTAGAGATTTTTGTTAAGGTCTGTCACCAAATCAACTGAATGAACGAGTCACACTATGTTTTGAACTTTAAATGAATAAATGAAATCTATATTAAGGGGTAACCACCGAATTTCACTGAGTTACCAAGGTTGGGAGGGTAAAGAATAGGGAGACAATTTACACCTTAGTCACCCTAGCTGCTAACTGACCAACATAACGCTTGCTTCTTTGTTTCTGTACGTGGGTACAGCCCAGGATTACCAAACTTTGACCAATCATTATAGCTTTCTGATAGTGCACTTAACCTTATTAAAGTGTTAACGGTACGTCATATAGAGGGAGTAGGAAACAACCCACGCCACATCCGACGAGCATAGCACAGAGCAGAGCTAGAAGTGCACGACCTCCGAGTCCCCTATACGCATAGGTGCAAACTATGTGAGTACCGAATGCCAAGTTCATCTGTAGGCTGAACACTACATAAAAAGTGGCGCCCAAACGTGGGGGCAAATTGACTTAGAAGGATTTCATACGACTTTGTAGAACACTACATAAAAAGTGGCGCCCAAACGTGGGGGCAAATTGACTTAGAAGGATTTCATACGACTTTGTAGAACACTACATAATAAGTTTTGTAAAACTCCAGTCGTAGATACACAAAGAAACGCCCGACAAACAAATATTGCCTCATTTTTACTCCCTGTACCCATAAAATGGGTAAAAAGGGGGTATTGGATTTGTGCAAAAGTATGTAACAGGCAGAAGGAGACATCTCCGACCCTATAAAGTATATATATTCTTGATCAGTATCAAAAGAGATTTCGATTTGGCCATGTCCGTCTGTCTGTCCGTCTGTCCGTCTGTCCGTCTGTTCGTCTGTCTGTCCGTATGTATGAACGCAAGGATCTCAGCAACTATAATAGCTAGAGACACCAAATTTTGAATGTAGCTTCGTGTATAGCGGGAGCAGGTCAAGTTTATTTTGGATCCGAGATATTCCCCCCATTGCCCCGCTATTCAATAAAAACGTTTTACAGCCACAGTTTTATAGATATAGCTTTGGGATTTGGCATGTATAATACATTGGTCATTCTTGATATACTGTCCAAATTTCAAGTCGATCGGATAATAAACACGGAAGTTATTCAACAAACAAGATTCAGTACTGTAGGCTTGGCAAGCAGCAACATGAAGGCTTCAGCATAAGTATGTACATATGGGCGAGCGAGCGAGAAGCGCGTGCATTTTCTATTAAGTACTTAAGGCTTAACCATGTGTGCGAGCGAGCGCGAAAGTGCAGCGGGTCTTGTACTCGTGACGTCACGACATACCAAAACACACGGCATCAGCTGATGCACATGTCGCTTTTAAGCAACACAAGCCCATATGGTTTCATAATTGCTTATCGGTACGCAAACCATACGATAAATTTTAAGCACCTGATCTGCTTGACATTTTTCTTTGTGAGACATGCGCCATCTGCATGACTTTATTTTCTTGAAACATATTGTTATCAATGCTCTGCATAGTGCAGACTATGCATCAAAATTCAAAAATTGACTGTTGGCGCGCAGCCAATTGGCCTCTTCGATAAAATATCGATAAGTATCAGCTCTTCGATCAGTCTCGCTCATCTCTGCATTGTGCTGCTAGTATTTGTTTCACTCTACCGTCGTTCGTCATCGTCATCGTTCGTCATCGAGTTCCGATTTTGATAAATTTGCGATTTTCAACGTTTAACTAATAATATAAAGTTTTGTGAATTACAAAAGTGATATAGTGTTATATATCGTTGGCGACTTTCATTGTGTCTTTGCTCCAAATTTATTCAAGACAAAACTGTTCAACCAATAATATTTTGGCGGCTAATTTTGTGCGTGAAAAAAGTGCGATAACAAAAGTGATTTACATACATATCTATGTACATGTGTGATTGCAGTCTGCAGCACTGTTAGTCATCAACTTTGCCTGTGTGACCGTAGTGCATGTCTATACATGCACACTATGCCCGTTTGCATTCTGCTGCTAGTAACAGAACCCCTCCCCCCTTCTAACTCTATAAGTGCACAATTTGTAACGGTTCGCGAGTGCGCGCATTTTCTTAGGAGCTAGGAAGTCTAATTGGATCTTTTGGTTGGAAAAATCGCAAGTTTACAAATTTCGTTGTATTTAATAGTCTTTTTAAAGACTACTTGAATTTATTACTTATATTACTATTTTTTACAGGTGTATGTATTAAACTCTTGGCCTTATTGGAGTAAATACATAGAATATATAAACATTTATTAAATTTTAGTTATATTACATTACATATACATTGATTATTTATTAATTATTATATTAATATTAATAATATATTTCTTGGTAAAATTAAGTACTTACATACATACATACATAATATACATACATACATATCCTAAAATGCCCAGGCTAAGCAAATCATCAGTATCGAATAGGTCTCGTAGACAAAGAACCAGAAATTTGATAAATAGGTCCAATCCCGAATATGCGGAGGAGGAGAGATTAAATAACGTAGTGTCTCAAAGAGAGCGTAGGGAGAATGCAGAATTAAGCCAAAATGAAAGAATAAGAAACAGGCATCGCAACCAAGTTCGCAGGAGTGACCGTAGATGTAGGGCGTCCGAGCAAAATCTGAACACTGTGCAGCGCGCTATTTTAAGAAGCGATTCTTTAGCTAGACAGCGAGAGCAAAGTACTGATACTTCGCGGCGATCGAGTCGCAGACAAGACCAAGACTATCGGGCGGACGAACAAGAACGTGATACTGCTAGACACGCTATTCAACGTGAAAATTCTCAAACTAGAGAACGACAGCAGGCAGCTAATACTTTGCGTCGATCGACGCGCAGACAGGACCAAGACTATCGGGCGGACGAACAAGAACGTGATACTGCTAGACACACTATTCAACGCGAAAATTCTCAAACTAGAGAACGACAGCAGGCAGCTAATACTTTGCGTCGATCGACGCGCAGACAGGACCAAGACTATCGGGCGGACGAACAAGAACGTGATACTGCTAGACACACTATTCAACGCGAAAATTCTCAAACTAGAGAACGACAGCAGGCAGCTAATACTTTGCGTCGATCGACGCGCAGACAGGACCAAGACTATCGGGCAGACGAACAAGAACGCGATACTGCTAGGCACATTATTCAACGTGACAATACTGAAACTAGACAACGACAGCAGGCAGCTAATACTTTGGGTCGATCGACGCGCAGACAGAACTTAGTTTATAGGGCAAACGAACAGAGTCAGGATACTATTCGGCGCGCTAGCCAGCGTCAAGAATTAGAAAGACGCATCTTAGAAAGGGAAAGAGATAGAAGTCAAAGATCACAGGCTAGGAGCAATATTGTACGTAGAATTATAGAGCAGGCACGAAATACAAGTGCAAGGCGAAGTGCTCGAATACAAGCACGACAGGCAGCCCTTGACGCCAATAGGAATTTGACGCAGCGAGTTAGTCAGTATAGAAGCAATCCCGAAAATATAATAGCAGAGAATAGTAGAAATGCAACCCAAAGTAGTCACATTCGTGCGAATACCCTTCCAGAGGATAGGCAATCTCAGAGTTCCAATAGCAGTTTACAAGCCCTGATAGCTAAATTTAATAGAACAGTCAAGCAGGGACCCGATCAGGTTTGCATTTGTTGCAAGGGCTTGTGGTTTCCACATCAAGTAGACAAAATTTCTAGAGAGCTTATTGAAAGCAAGTGTAGTGAACGAGTTAGTGCAGATATTCTATACCTATCCTCTGTTTTCCCCTCACCAAATAATAAGTATAGTTTCTGTAAGACATGTAGCCGCAGTATTAAATTAGGCAAAAAACCAAAGGCTTCAATAACAAATGGCCTAGAATTTCCGGATCTTCCCGAATGCCTGAAAGGCTTAACGCCTCTAGAGGAACGGCTTATTTCTCCCCGCCTTCCTTTTATGATAATAAAATCTCTAGGATATGGCCGTCAAAATGCCATTAAGGGAGCAGTGGTCAATGTGCCAATTCCAGTTGGCAATGTAGTAACGTCCCTTCCAAGGGCGTTTAATGAAGCCGAAGTAGTTCAGATTCACCTTAGACGTAGAATGGCATATTCCCATGATTTCATGGCTGAAACCATTAGGCCCTCAAAAATTGCTGATGCAATCAGATTTTTAGTAAGTACAGAGCTTTATAGGAAACACCACATTACTGTTAACGAACAGTGGCTGTCTTCCTTTTCATCTGACAGTGTTCCATTTATTGCATCAGCTGACGATAGGGAGTTAGTTAGAGAACTATTAGAAAGATCTGCTCAAGCCTCTGTTAATGAGCAAAATAGTTTAGAAGAAGAAACTTTGAACCCAGGAGGCCAGGAAACTCTGTTAGAAAATGTCCCTATCGAAAATGTTGCCATGCAGAGAATAGTTTTAGCTCCTGGAGAAGGTCAGCGTCCTTTAGATATGATCGCAGATTGTGATTCTGAAGAGCTGTCTTTTCCAACTATCTTTGCTGGCATTAAAAGAAAGTGTAAAGAAAGTTTTACAACCATAGTTAGATCAGAACTTAGGAATTATGATAGAAGAGGTTGTAGAACAGATAAATTATTTCTTAACTACAAAAAGTTAGAAATGATTAACATTAGAAGTAACACTTCCATTTGCTTACGAAAGCACAGCGCCACTCAAGGCATTACGGCTGCTAACGCTCTTAACGAGGATCATATAGATAATTTAATACGCCACGATGAGGGCTATAGGGTTTTGAAAGGTATTCGCACGTCTCCTGCTCATTGGGAAGCAGAAAAGAAGAAGGTTATGGCAATGATTAGGCAGTTTGGTCTTCCGACCTTTTTTATAACATTTTCAGCAGCTGAAACTAGGTGGACGGAGCTATTAGTGCTGCTTTCAAAAAATGTAGATAAGGTAGAAATTTCGGAAGAATTAGCTTCAAATTTAAGTTTTAATGATAAAGCCCGTCTTATTAGAGCAGACCCAGTTACTTGCGCTAGGTATTTCGATTTTCGCTATAGGCAACTGTTGAAACTAATGAAGAGAGAAGAAGGTGGTGTTTTCGGTAGTCATTGTGTTATTAAGTATTATTGGCGAGTAGAATTTCAACAAAGAGGCTCTCCACATATTCACGGTATGTTTTGGCTGAAAAATGCCCCCAAATTCGATGTAAGTGATCAGGCTAGTATAGGTCCAGTTAAGTCTTTTATTGATCAGTTTATCACAACTGATACCAATATCCCTTCTTTAGCTCCATATCTATTGGAGTATCAAACGCCTAATCACGGGCATTCGTGCACGCGTGAAATTAGGCGAAACAAAATTTGTAGATTCCGTATTCCATACCCTCCAATGCCCCAAACAGAAATTTTGTTTCCGTTAGATGTGGACACGCAAAATATAAATATCTGCCGTAGGAATTTTGAGAAAATACAGAGCTTATTAAACTCTAATGTTGATCGTGAAACTGTAGATTTTCTTAGCGATTTTAATAACTTTTTGTCCCACGATCAACTTAACCTTAGCTATGAGTGCTACATTAATGCACTTAGATCGAGTTTAAAGAAACCAAAAATTTTTTTGAAACGGTCTTTTGCAGCTATTAAGCTTAACGCTTTCAATCAGCACCTTCTTGCAATGCAGCGAGCAAATATAGATATTCAGTTTATACTAGATCCCTACGCTTGCTGCAGCTATGTCGTTAATTATATTAACAAGTCCCAGAGAGGTATTTCCAAGTTAATGCGTGATGCAGTTAGTGAGATTAATGGGGGCAATGCAACAATTAAACAAAAGTTGCAGCACATAGGGCACAAGTTTATTTCGGGTACTGAGATATCCGCTCAGGAAGCAGTTTACTGCTGCATGGGTATGCGTTTGTCCGAAACAAGTAATGCAGAAGTTTATATCAACACTGCATTACCACAGCACCGTGTTAGAATTCTTAAATCTAGGAATCAACTTCAAAATCAAACCTCAGAGTCGACAGATATTTTCGAGTTAGGACTTTTAGATCACTATGTTCAGCGCCCAGATGCCCTAGATAGTTTATGTCTCGCTGATTTTGCAGCTTTTTACAGTTTTAGCAAGACTCATAATAGTCGCCAAAATACAGATAGCGCTGACATAGAAATCGAAGCACCAATAGCTTCTGAGTCATTAGTTCATCAACTTCGCGATAGTAGTGGCTTCGTTAGAAAGAGAAATAGTCCCCGCATAATCAGATATAGGAGGTTTAACGTCAATACAGACAGAAGCAACTACTTTAGGGAATTAGTTATGCTATATGTGCCATGGAGGGATGAAAGCTTAGAAGTAGTGACTAGGGATTGCGAGATGTATTGTAGTGAGCATCAGGAGTTAGTTGAAAACAATCGTAGGAAGTATAATATTTTAGACGATAGCGAGCTTCAGGATGCACTTAGTAGTGCTATGGAGAATGAGCAGGAAAATAATTTGGAAAATCAAGAAGTGGTAGATGATAGATATAGAGTGTTAGGATTGCCTGAAATAAATCCTCAGTTAAATGTTTTAAACATAGCTGATAATGAAAATGCTGATTTAGATACAAGTAATGTCCGAATTATTAAGCTTCCAGCCATAA
>JAWNNI010000059.1:0-23759 GCA_035043065.1 Hirtodrosophila confusa
TAAATAACCGATATAAGTGATGGTTAAAAAAATATATTTTATTTTATTTAAAAACCTTATCACTACCGTATTATCTGGATTTCCAAATCGAACTCAAATGATGTGAATGCGTGGGCGCTGATCAAACCTCGGACCGAAGCTTTTTGGAAGCTTTAGTTTGAGAACGTTTATGTTGAGAGCGAGCTTTTGGCTCTCTTGAGGAATGGTCTCTTAGGGAGATTTCGAGAGGAGTAGTCGACATTGCGTCAGCCGAGATTTGTGCAGCGTCTGCATTTTCTTGTGGGAAAGTGGTGGCCTGATGCTAACTTCGACAAGTGGCTTGGGTTCTTAAATTTAGGGTCTTTTGTTTATGTCTAAACGACATCCGCCAGTGTCGATGTTATCAACAGTATTTGTTTACAATAATTTGGAACTGTATGTGGTTGCTAAGTGGTATGTGGTTCTTAAGTGGTATGTGGTTGCTAAGTGTGTGAGTGACGGGAGATGGATATATCACTCCCCCAACCATTAGAAATTTGCCTGTCCTCAGGCGGCTAATCTTGGATGTTAGGGTACAATTGAGGTATAGGATCTTCAGTTACAAGTATTTCTTCGTTAATATCTATTATCTCTTGTTTCTTAGGTTCTTCATTTGATTCGGTTTTTACGTATTTCATTACAATATTAAGTGGTGCTGTTTTGCATTTGATATAAAGATAAGATATGCCAATTATGGCCATTATTACTAGAATGGTTATGGTTATAACTTTATAAATTGTATTTTGCTTATTATTTAACAAAATCATTTCCTTAATTTCTACGTGCGATAGTGGTTCAAGCTTAGTTACGTTATGTTCAGTAAATATTAAATTGGTATATTGCTGAATATTGTTTGTAATTTTAATATTGTTCAGTTCTGCAGTACAATTGTATATTTTTATAATTTTATTATTTTCAATGTATATTTCTTGGTTGTTACAATTTTGATATAATTTATTTCGGGTCAAATTCCATGTAATTAAAATATTTGGTTCAACATATTGAATGTAATTTTCTTTGCGAAATTTATTAAAAGTGCAGGTTGGTTTTTCGTGTTTTATAATGTTAGCAATACAATGATCTTTGAGAATTTCTTTTGTCAAGGTGTTTATTACATTATTGTTGTGTATATAAAATTTACTTGCAATGTTTTCGTTAATAATCTGCCCGTTATTATCTGGGTATGGTGTGATTAAGAATGTTGGTGTTTCTATTGTGTCAATTGGGATATGCGAGATCAGAAATATTTCGTTAGTTGCTGTATTGTACCAACCGGAAGTTTTGATGTCAATTAGATTTTTGTGGTCAATATTTTCAAGTTTGTCATGTTTAAGTAGTTTGGGGTTGAAAATTCCTAAACGTGTTAGTTGTGTACCCATTTCGATGTCTTCAATATACTCAGTGAAGTGTTCAATATTAAAAATTAATAAGTTGAGTTTTTGTTCGTTTAGTAAGGCATTATTTTGCTTGTTTATCATGTTAAGACTGTCATTAATAGTGTCGATCACGTTGTTCAAGTTACTGGTTTGTATGGAATTTTGTGCTAAGTTTGTAATTTGTTGTTCGATTTCTATTTTATCGTTTTCGTCGAGTGTGCCGAAAAGGTATTTGTATGTGGAACCCACAAAATTAATAAGTCCCCGTTTGTTACGTTTTGTAATACGAATGCCACTCATTTCTCGTTGTAATTTGTCGATTAAATATTTGATCTGTGGTTTGTCGTTAAAATTTTGACTTTGTCTTATTATGCTATTGAATGTGTATTCTATGTGGTTAACATTTACTGTAAAACAATGGTTTTCAAACTTAGTGGGTATTTGTATTGTTCCTGACTCAAACAAAATGAAACCTTGATTGTTTTCAATGGGGTTGATTTCTATTGATCCTGCTGTTATCAGTTTTATCATTGTCATTGTCATGATTACGGCTATGGTGGATTTGCACAATTGGAAGTGTCGGTTTCCTGTAAGTATTTGCTTTTATTAATTTTCTTTTTCTTTTTAAATTTGCTCTTGTAATGTGTAACCTTTCTACCTCTGTTTGTTTCTTCGAAGTGTTTTTCGTCAATTTGTTTTAACTGTCCTGTTTTCTTAAAAGGGTTTGTAGTTTTTGACTTAACTAGTGGGGCTTGCCTGAATCTAGTATCTACTTCAAAATTATTGCGTTTTTTATTAAGTGCTTCTATTTGTCTTCTTTTATTTTCCTGGACGCCATATTCTGGGGTTCCTGCGTAAATGAATATGTCTGCTGGAATTCTGTTAGTAGTTTTATGTTTTATTTTGTGATTGTATGTGTATAATATGGTTTCGAATTTAGTCATCTTATTTTCTATGTTTGCTTCACTGTTAATTATTCGTAGTTTTTCGTTAACCGTTTTATGGAATCTTTCCACATCTGCGATGCCGTTCTTGCTGGATGTGATGTTTATTATAACGCCTTCAGATTTCAACCATGCCTGTAATGCTGCGCATATGAAAGCTGAGTCTTTGTCGGCCTTTATTTCTTGGGGTTTTCCCATTTCATTGAATATTTTAATGATAGCTCTTTTAGTTTCTAACCAATCTCTACTTTTTACTTCTATAAGTGCTGCAAATTTTGAATAAATGTCAATGCATGATAGAAATTGTACATTGTCTATCATGTAGAAGTCCATGACATATTTTTCCCTAATGTTAAACGTATCTGGTGTTAATTCAAAAGTTAGTTTAGTGTCCCTATGTTCTGTTTTAGCTATGTTACAGATTTCGCATTCGTTTAGAATGTTTTGGATTAGACGTTGGTAGTCTGGATAGTAGTATTTTTCTTTGAACCAATTTATTGTTTTTTCTATGCCTGGATGTAACAGATCTTTATGAGTTTTTAGCGTTAATTCTTTAAATTCAGCATATGTTTGTATATTAGTTAATATACTAGTGGATCGCATAACTTTTGTTATTTGATCTGGGTTTATAATTTCTAAATATGCTTTTTGGAATGTAGGAAAATCTGTTTCGTTGTGGAAATAGATTACACTATTTTTTGTACAGAGATATTCTTTAATTATCTCTTTAGCATGGGCATTTGTCATATCTTTGTATGTGATTTTTATAATGGATTTATGGAAGTAGTGTATATTTTCTACTTTATTTTCATTTCCTTTGATAAACTCTAATTGCCTACTATAGTAATTGATGGGCCTTTCTGTTATTTGGATAAGATTCAAATTATCTTCATGTGCGCTATGTATAGTTGCTACATTACTATCTGCTGATTCTCCTAAAAAGTTTTCTTCTAGCTTTACTCTGGAAAGAGCGTCGGCTACCTTATTTTCTTTTCCTGGGAGATATTTGATGTGAAAATCAAACTCATTTAGTCTGATCTTCCACCGTTGGAGTTTCATGTTAGGTTCTTTGATATTGTTTAACCAGGCTAATGGTCTGTGATCACTTAAGATCTCAAACTTCCTACCGAAAAGGTAAGATCGAAAATATTTCGTAGCCCAGACGATAGCTAACAACTCTTTTTCAATAGCAGAGTAATTTAGTTCATGCTCATTGAGAGTTCTGCTTGCGAAACAAATGGGCTTATGTTCTTGTGATAGAACAGCGCCAATCGCTATGTTGCTTGCGTCAGTAGTTAAATGAAATGGTTTATCAAAATTTGGGTAGACCAGTATTGGGTCAGATGTGATCAGCAATTTCATCTTTTCGAATGCTGAAATGTATTCTTTTTCTTGAATGTTAATAGTTGCTCCCTTTTTGAGTTTCAATGTCATGGGTTTAACTATACTGGCAAAATTCGGTATGAACTTTCTATAGAACCCGCACATACCTAGGAATGATTTGATTTGTTTTGGAGTTTTAGGTATGGGGAACTTGATGATTGCTTCTATCTTATTTGGGTTTGGTTTTATCCCGTTTGTGGTCACAATATGACCTAAGAATTCGGTTTCTTTTTTAAGAAACTCGCATTTGTCAAGTTGAAGCTTTAGGTTGGCTTCCCTCAATTTCCTGAATACCTTTCTGAGTGATGATAAATGCTCTTCCAATGAAGTGGAGTAAATGATAATATCATCAAGGTATACGAGACAATCCTTATAGATTAAATCTTCTAAAAGGTTGTTCATACAACGCTGGAATGTTGCAGGGGCATTTTTAAGTCCAAAAGGCATGCGAGTATACTCGTAGTGGCCGTGTTTGGTACTAAATGCAGTTTTGGAAATCGACTTTGGATCCATTTGGATCTGGTGAAAACCCTTAGCTAGATCGATGGTTGTGAAATATTGGCACTTTCCTAATTTGTCCAATATTTCGTCCATGATCGGTATTGGGAACTTATCGTCAACGGTTATTTCGTTGAGTCCACGATAGTCAATGACTACCCTAAATTTTGGTTTTCCCGAGGCATCGCTCTTTTTTGGCACGATCCAGATCGGGGAGCAATATGGGCTGTTAGATTTTCTAATAATCCCTTGCTCAATCATTTCGTTTATTTGCTTGTTTACCTCGACATCATAAGTCTGAGGGTATTTATAAGGTCTCTTATAGACCGGATCTTCATGTTTTGTTTGTATAGTGTGTTTTACGGTACTCGTGAAAGTCAAATTTTCACCTTCTCTGTACTGTATATCACGGAACTCAAATAAAACCTTTTTGAGTTTTTCGCATTCTTCTTGGTTCAAATGATCTAACCTAAATTCATTGGATTCTTTTAACTCGTTGTTAATGGCAAAGTTAAAGAATCTGTCCTCTGAGGACGGAGGATCAAGGCACTCTGGTGCGGTCAAGTCCTCTTCTGTTTTCTCATCATTATATCTGAATGAGAATTTGTATTCGCCTAATGTTATTGTTTCGTTCGCGTAGTCAATTTGCGCTTGACATGCTGCGAGAAAATTCCTACCTAACAGGGCGTCGTAATTTTCAGAGAAGTTATGAATGTAAAATGTTTGGTGTGATGGACAGATTTTACTGGGTCCTAATTTTATACTTTCGTTTAATTCTATGGTACCATTTATAGTGTGTACTTTTAATTTGTCGATTTTCTTTGGGAATTTTAGGAAGTTTTCTTTCATTATGTTTATAGTTGAACCTGTATCAATTATACATTTCAACGGCTTATCATTCATAATTATTCGTATGAATGAGTTGGCGTTTCTTCGTCCGTCTCTTCCTGATCCGAGGCATGTTGATGAAAATTTTCGGACGTATCCATTTTCATATGCCCCGATGAACTTTCTCTCTGTCTCTTAGTAGATGGATTTGGTGCATTAGATGCAAAAGGTTGGTTCTGCTGATAGTTCATTCTATTCTGAATCCTACCTTGAGTTAGTTTATGTCCGAATTCGTTCTGTAGTTGGTGTGGGTCCTCGTAGTTTTGCTGCTTATTTTGTGAGTTATTATTTTGTTGGTAATTTATATTGGGTTTACTTGACCCTGCCGCTTGATTTGAATTTTGAGAATTGTTTCCCCCATTCCTACGATTTGAATTGTTTTGTGTGTTAGTGTTAGTTTTTATGAAGCTCTCGTATAGTCCCTCTCTCTGAGCAATTTGTTTTAAATTTTGTATAGTGCTAATGTCATAACGGGCAAGTGTCATGAAAAGCCTATCGGGTAATTTTCTATTAATTACGTCTTTAATTGTATTTTGCATTGCATTAGTGTACAATAAGGTATTATTTGGAATATTTTCTAATGCTAGTTTGTTTACAATTATAAAGGACTTATATTCTATTTCCTCGATGAACTTACGTAGACTTCCGCTAAAGTTGGTGTTGTATAATCGTCTCAAAAGTTCCTCATATGGAGTCTGCACTTTGAAGGCATCGATGAGTGCGTGTTTTAATTTCGGCCATGTATTAGATTGGCTTAACTGTGATATCCGTTGGGCTTCTCCAGATACTTGTAATTCGATGGCTCCGAATAAGACGCTATGTTGACGAACATCCTTCGTTGGATACAATTGCAATATGAAGTCGATTCGTCTAATGAAGGCTGCTAGGTGTTCCGGTGAACCGTCAAAGTGGGGCACCTGTCTCAATTGGGACAGTGCCTGGTTTAGATGTTGTTCTGATAATTCCAGAGTCATTGTGGTGTGTTGGTTGTTGGAATATTGTCTTTATTGTTGTTGTTTGTGTTTTTTTTTTTCAAATTTTGTTGTAGAAGATGTTTGTAATTTTGCTTTTGATTCTTGATTAATTGATTAATTTTGCACTTGTTGTCTTTGTTGTTTAAGGATTTTGTCGTAGATTGTATTGGTTTGATTTAGATTATGTAGGTCTGCACACAAACTTATCGCGCAGATATTGGCGGCACACAAATTTTCGCGTCACCAATTTGTTGTTATTGAGTCTATTTGCACATGCAAATTCCTCCCAGTGAAACACGGGTTACAGGGATCAAAAAATTTGATTTGTAACACCCAGACGTGTTCGCTGTTGTTGTAGTGTTTAAACACTACCAAGTGATCTCGATTAGCCAAAGACTAATACTTGCTGAGATTCACTTGACGATTCTACGTAGGAATCGTATCCAGGATTACTGACAGAGGTTGCTTATTTTACAACTTGAGAGTATCCTACCGGCTGCGCCAATTAAATAACCGATATAAGTGATGGTTAAAAAATATATTTTATTTTATTTAAAAACCTTATCACTACCGTATTATCTGGATTTCCAAATCGAACTCAAATGATGTGAATGCGTGGGCGCTGATCAAACCTCGGACCGAAGCTTTTTGGAAGCTTTAGTTTGAGAACGTTTATGTTGAGAGCGAGCTTTTGGCTCTCTTGAGGAATGGTCTCTTAGGGAGATTTCGAGAGGAGTAGTCGACATTGCGTCAGCCGAGATTTGTGCAGCGTCTGCATTTTCTTGTGGGAAAGTGGTGGCCTGATGCTAACTTCGACAAGTGGCTTGGGTTCTTAAATTTAGGGTCTTTTGTTTATGTCTAAACGACATCCGCCAGTGTCGATGTTATCAACAGTATTTGTTTACAATAATTTGGAACTGTATGTGGTTGCTAAGTGGTATGTGGTTCTTAAGTGGTATGTGGTTGCTAAGTGTGTGAGTGACGGGAGATGGATATATCACTATATATATGTATACAAATAGATTATGTATACATATATATGTACATAGATATATATTTATACATTATTAAGCAAAACAATTCGCCGCTCGAATTCGCTTCCGATTATAATGCACAATGTGTGAATCGGTATCCAGGGAACACCACGGGGAGGCCATTGCAACAGCAGTGGGGTCATTAGAGAATGACCTTCGAGTCGACTTGAGATGTTTAAATGCTTATCATTTAAACATCCCCATGTTCCCCACCTACACAAACCTATATTTTTACTTTACCCAAAATAAATACTACCTACACAAACCAATTTTTTAATTTTACCTCAAATTAGCACTTCCTACACAAACCTTTTTTTTTAAATTTCTATGCACCTACAACTACACCACCTACCTCCCATGGCAATATTAACTCTGTTGTCTTTTGTGATGGTGCTTTACTTGCATCTCCTTCTGAGATGCACCACATAACTTCTCCGTGAGCCATATACTATTTTTTCTAAGCAGGACGTGCAAAAAATAATTCAATATATGTTTTCGATGCTCACTGCAGCCATGAGTTTCAGAAAACCAATCCTTATAATTTGGGTCGCTCTTCGTATGCGAAATACATTCATTAATCATTTTTTCCTTTATTTTTCGAACATGTGGGAATTTTTGAAAAATCTTGTGAACAATGTTAAAATTAATTTTTATCATTTTAAAGAAATCGTCTTGTGGGGCTTTCAGTTTTAAGCTTTTATTTATATTTTTAAAGTTTTTATTAAATATAAAGAATTCTGTGTTTTGTGTTTGGGCCCTTTTGTGCGTCAATAATTGTGTATCCTAAAGCGAGTTGATAAGGCCGATGTAGTTAATTTTAATAATAATATTGCATTCTTTATTAAAATTCTCCTCCTACGCGTTTCGGCGTGTGTTACGCCTTCCTCAGGGAGTCTGGTTTTACATGCATATTAAAAAAAGACATTGACATACATATAAAGATTTTAACAAACATTTCGATTTACATTAAAATACATACATTAAACTTATTGTAGTATTTCCTACAGTGTCGTCATTGTTCCTACGTCTAAATTGCACTTTTGTTTATGTTTATCCATCGTCGTTTTATTTCAACCGTCTTTGCTCGTCAAGTTTTGTTTGTCAACTGATATTGCTGCAGCGTAAATAAAGTTTGTCTTCTCAATGTCTTCTTTGTGGCTTACAGTGTTCTCCCCTTGTTGTTGTATTCGTAGGCTCTCTAGCGTTAGTCTTGTTCGTTCTCTTCTCTCAATGTCTAATATTTTGGTGTTGTCGAAATCAGCTGTGTGTCCTGTTGTTTTAATATGCTGCGCAAGTGCTGTTGTCATTTTCCCTTTGTTTGCGTCTCCCTTATGTTCTGCAATTCTTGTGCCTAGGGCGCGTTTTGTTGTTCCTATATATACTCCGTTTTATCTTTTACCTTCTTTTCCATTGCACTTGATCTAATATATGACGTGTTGTTGTTTGTCTTTTTGTATTTTGTCTTTCGTGTTCGTAAACAAATTTCTTGTGTTTGTATGTGCTTTGTACGCATACATTAGGTGTTTGGAATGCGCGTCTGGAATTATTTTTGTTATTGTTTGCCGATTTGTTAAATTATTTATGTATGGTACACTAATGTATTGTTTATCCTCTTTTTCTATATCTTTGTTTTTGTCTGTGTTCTTATTTTGGGTTGTCGCGTTTGTTATTAAATTGTCTATAAGTTTTTCGGGGAAGCTATTTTTTAAAAATAATGTTTTTAGTTTTATATATATTTCTGGTCTGTGTATTTCGTCACTTATCGTATATGCTTTGTGTATGATGGTTTTCGCTGTATTTACTTTTTGACTTATCGGCTGGTTAGAATTAAAATTCATTACACGACCCGAGCAATTCTGATTGCTCGAAATTTGCAATTTATTCTTTCGCTAGCCCTTTACAATTATCACAATTAAACTTCTGTTGTGATTTATAGAGCACAAATCCTGTGAAATATCGTAATGCATTTTCACTAGCTATACTCATGGCAGTGGGTGGTGTTTTATCCCCCTCGGCTATTTCCATATCATCCTCATGAGTTTCAAAATTAATGTTCAAATTTTCGTAATACACCTCTTCTTGGTCATTTACATTATCATTTGCCAGTTCTTTTTTTGCCTCTTCAATCACATTTATTAGCTCATCTTCATCTGGCTCGCAATTTCCAGCTGTTGTTTTTGAAGAAATAACTTTCATTGACAGCATTTTCGAAATAATTGCGTTAAATTCAAATAGTATTGGATTATTGTTTGTGTCACCTCTGCTTCTTATTAAGTAAAACAGGTGTTCTAGCGGGTCTTGATTCAGCCGTGACAATATTAGAAAATATATACCTGTCCCTTCACTTAATATATCTTGCGAAAGCATTAGGATTGAGTTTATTGATAGAATTATCCCATCCATACAATAAGCTCGATTGGGATATGGACATTTTTCAAAATAGTCTTTCATTTCAATCAAGTATTTTTCTCTGTCACTTTTATTCTGCATTGCTGATTTAAAGGGATTTTTATCTTTTATATTATTGCTATTAAGGCAATCAAACATTTTATTAATCTTTTCAATAAATTTATATGTAGCAATGGCCAGATCTTCGCAGTCAATAAAAGTGCCATTTTGAACCAATGTCTTAAGTGCTGCAGCTACCGTTTGGCTAAATACCTGCGTTGCATACTTAACCTTAATTTTTTCAAATGAACTGGGGCAGATGTGTTTCCTTGTTAATTTTGGGCACATTCGGGCAGAGGTGTTGGTTGTATCAATATTAAACAATTTTTCAATCACATGCCATGAGACTCTACCATCAGGCGTGTCAATAAATTTTCGCATAAAAATATTTCTAATCGATTTTATAAGGTGGGAGACATCATATAAGCCATAAATTTTGTGATCTATATATAAAAAATATGGTGTCTCTTTTTTAATCCCCATTTTGGCAAAAGCTCCTCGATTGTTTGGGCCTTGGTCGCATACCACTGCTCTAATTAATAGGCCCAAGCTTCGTGCGGCTCTAATATTTATTATTTATTATTAATTCTTTTAATTTTGAGGCAGAGAGTCCAATGGATGTTGCGAAATAGCTTAAAACAAATTTCCAATTCTCGTATAGTCCCCTCACCATAAAAACACAAATCTGCTTGCACAAAACATCTGATTTTTCAATGCCATCGTCCACAAACCCTTCCACTTCATCTCGGTGGGAATTATATTGAAGCCCTTTTCTTATTGCAATTTTATCAAAAACTAATACGGCATTCTTACTCTTATCGTCCATGTTCAAAAAAATCGCTTTCAAGCTATTCATTAAATTTTCATTTAGGCCCGGCACCATGCGTCTAATCGGAGGCCATCGTATCAATGACGATTTGGACGGGAGATTCAACTCAAGATCGTCTCGCATAAAATTATATGTTTTGGAGCAATAACTTTTTCTTCTTCATTCCACGATTGCTTGTTTTTCAATAACATCTTACAAATCGTTTTGGAATTCTTTGATAAACATTGCTCGTCAATAATCCCAGACAAATTACTATTTTCCCTTTTTTCTCTTAAATATTTAAACTTTCTTACTCTCTCATTTTTCAATAATTTTTTCAGCTGCCTTATCTTTTTGTCGCAAATTTTTATATTTTGTTTTTCTTTTTTTACATATTTAGATATTTCCCAGTATTTATTTCTGTAATACATTTCATTTTGCTCTTTCTTAAGGCAATTGGGACAAAATTCAATTCTTTCAGTTGATTTATCTGCGTCAACTTTATCAAAAGAGCTGCCGATATTTTCATTATCACTTATATAAGGACTTTCTACAATATTCATGCTCGTATTTTGTGCTGCAGTGTGCTTACGTATATTTTTGAAAATAGAAATGTTATTATCATTGTCGCTTTCATCGCAAAAAGAAAACACATCGGTTTTCTCATCTTCTTCAAATACTTCTAGATTAAAATTAGGCTCATCAAACAAACACAGAGTTGATAAAGCCCCTGCCGTTAGCATATTTTTCCACAAATATTTTTTTTCAAAATGTAAATTGCAAATGAGAGCCTTGTCAATATCAATACAGGCAGCAGAATGCAACTTACATTGAGAAACCCCTCTGAGCTATCTCTGTAGCTTCGCTGGCACGAGCTAATTACACACTTAAGCCCAATTTTCCTATTATCGAATCCCTTCACCTTATGCATTTTTTTATGTCACTTTACACCTTATTCACTTCACCACTCAATCACTTTATCACACACGATTTTATGCACGCAGTCAATATCGCCCGATGCAAAAGTCAATTTGCATACAATCCTAAACTTTTCTATTCTTTTGTTAACTCTAAACGTAAATCTTCACGTCTTCCTTCTTCTTTCTTTTTTGGCACTGAAAAAGCATGCAGTGACTTAACTGCTGTGAACTTATTTGCCAAATTTTTCCAATCCACCTATTCATCTATTCCTCTTTCTAACACATCCTATCCCTACAGTATTTCTTCTTCTTATAATATTTTTGCTCCCACTATTTCCGCATTATCCCTTCTATCTGCTATTAAGTCCGTAAAACACTCTTACTCTCCTGGGCCTGATCATATTCCAAGTTGTGTGTTAAAGGAATGCAGCTCTTCTTTAACTCTTCCCTTACTTAAACTTTTTAATCTTTCCCTTACTACTGGAGTCTTTCCATCTCTTTGGAAAGACTCATATATCATACCTCTACATAAAGAAGGTGGTAAGTCTGATATTTCTAATTATAGAGGTATTGCAAAGTTGTCTGCTATCCCAAAATTATTTGAGAAAATTATTACAGAAACTTTGCAGCATCTCTGTAAATCTATAATTTCTTCATCCCAACATGGATTTATAAAGAGTCGGCCTACTACGACCAATTTACTAGAGTTTTCATATATTATAAATGTTGCATTCCAAAAGAAAATGCAAACTGATGTCATTTACACTGATTTCAGTAAAGCATTTGACTCTGTAAACCATGATCTTTTGATTTATAAACTTAATTGTATTGGCTTTCCTATCTCTTTTCTGTCTTGGATCTCAAAAAGTACTACTTAGATCTTCAATTTCTAAACCTGTTTTCGTAACTTCTGGTGTACCCCAAGGTAGTCACCTTGGTCATTTATTCTTCACACTTTTTATTAATGATCTTCCATCTATTTTATTACACTCTCATATACTCATGTATGCAGATGATGTAAAACTTATTCTATCATTTAATAATCCTCTCCAAACCAGACTACTTCAACGTGACTTAAACTCTATGCAACTGTGGTGTTTGGCTAATCATCTTCCTCTTAATTGTTGTAAATGCATGTTTATGACATTCAGTCGATCCAAGCCCTATCTCGGTAACTATTCTATTGATAACTTTCCCTTAAAACGTATTACCTCTGTTAAGGACTTAGGTGTCACTTTCGATTCTAAGCTTAACTTCAACTTGCATATTTCCTCAATTGTTAATGTTGCCAAGGGTGTACTTGGATTCATCAAGCGTTGGTCGAAGGAATGTAATGATCCTTTCACCACAAAACTGCTCTATTTGTCGCTCGTACGCCCTATTCTGGAATACTGCTCATGTATATGGTCTCCTCAATACAAAAATAGTGAGATCCGTATTGAGTCAGTCCAGAAGCAATTTTTATTATTTGCAATACGTAGTTTAAATTGGGATCCTAATCTTCGTCTGCCATCTTATCCCAGTAGACTCTTACTTTTAAATCTTCCAACATTAGCTAACCGTAGAATAACTCTTGGTGTGGTTTTTATACATAAGTTGATTTGTGGCGACATAGATTCTCCCTTTCTTTTAAGTCGTCTTAATTTCTCTGTCCCTTGTAGACCTACTAGAAATTTTATTCCCTTATCTCTTCCTACATGCACTACTGATTACGCTTTACACAATCCTTTTCGTGAGCTGTGCACACAGTACAATTCTGTTTTTCATGTTTTCTCCTCGGAACTCTATCTTCCCTCCATTAAGCTTGCTCTTTTGAATCACCTACGGGTAATCTCTGGCCAATCCCAGCTGTGAGCAGGGGCACAGCTTGCCAGTGTGGCAAATAATCTTCCCCCTTCGGGTCGGAGATTGCCCATTCTATGTCCCCCTATATTTCCTATTTTCTACTCTATAACTCTTTTATTCTTTCCCATCCCTACCCGTTCCTAGATCCTTTTTCCTTAATGTAATCTCTAACCAACCTCGCTGTGAGCTGGGGCACAGCTTGCCAGACTGGCTAATAAAACTTCCCCCACCGGGTTGGAGATTTCATTTCATTTCATTTTTTCCTACTGTCTTTCTTTATTCTTCTTCTTTAGTTTTAAATTATCCATAAATCCTATAAGCTTTTTTTTTTTTTTTCATAACTAACTCTTCACTATCTTGATATAGGCTCTAATAACGCCACCGGCAATTTTTGCTGTGAATAGGGGCATAGCTAGCCGGACTGGCAAATAAACTTCCCCCAACGTGCTGGTGTCGTTATTAGATTTCAATTGTAATTTCGGTAGGCTTTTAAAATGTTTTCCTTATATCTATGTATTATATTGTATTTTTTTTTTTGATTCGAGGCAGCACTGTTTTGCCTTCGTAAATAAATAAATAAATAAAAAAACAAGTAAGAATGCTCTAGTCGAGTATACCCGACTACGAAACTCCCTGTACCCAGGTCTAAAACATTCAATCACATCTAAGTCCACTTACACATACACACACACATACACAAAGGCGCACGCACATAGGCGGCAAAAACGACAGCGCAAGCGAGGCATTTTAATTGGTGGCTGTGCTTCTTCTTCCCCTCTCGCTGCATCACTGAACTCTTCTTCGTGAATAACTTCCGTGTTTATTATCCGATCGACTTGAAATTTGGACAGTAGATTAAGAGAGACTAAAGCATTGTACATGCTAAATCTTAAAGCTATATCTTGAAAATTGTTCCTGTAAAACGGTTTTAATCGATTTGCGGGGGAACGGGGGGAGATATCTGAAATATGAAACAAACTTGATCTGCGTATGCTATACAGGAACCTACATTTCAAATTTGGTGTCTCTAGCTCTTGTAGTTGCTGAGATCGACGCGTTCATACGGACAGACGGACAGACGGACAGACGGACAGACGGACAGACGGACAGACAGACGGACATGGCCAAATCGAAATCTCTTTTGATACTGATCAAGAATATATATACTTTATAGGGGTCGGAGATGTCTCCTTCTGTCTGTTACATACATTTGCACAGATGTAATACTCCCCTTTTACCCATTTTATGGTACAGGGAGTAAAAACGCATTGAATAGAACAGAAGCAGAAAAGCGCGGTCAACTATAGTGTGAGAAGAAAACAAAAATCAAAACAAAAGAGAAAATTGTCGACTGTCCAAACATCATGCATTGGCAACAACAACATATGCAAGTGTACACATTAAATACATCTCACATACTTTCGGTCAGCTGTGAGCTGCCACCGAAGAAGATAAATTTATTATAATTAGCCAATGTAATTTATTAGATAATAACTGGTCTAAAAAATAATAATAACATTTAAAAAATATTAGAAAATCAAAAGAAAATAAAAATAAATATTGCTTCCCATTATCAAAAATGGATCAACTATTTTTACAGTACCTTCTCTCTTATGAAATAAGGTGGAACTGCCGAAAAAAATAGTTAAATAGAATGTGTTTTTAGCGACGTATAATTTGTAAATGCAATACTTAACAGGCTTGACGTCAACAATTTGGGGTGAATATAGAAAGGTAGATATGAAAAGTATTGGCTGATCATATAGCGCTATTCCGGATGCTGCCAATCATCCTCATCAGTGTCCTAAATTTTTGTCCAAACTTGTCCCTATATGAGTAGTAGTCGGCTAGATTTGAACCCGAGTGCTCCCGTCTGTAAGGCGGATGCCTTAACCTCTGACCCACTTGCTGTCCGATCCCGGCTTGAACTAATTACTGGCATCAACAGGTCCATTTGAAATTCTAAGTCCGTATCAAAGCTTAATCGCTTTATCTAAGTTTCTAACCCTTACAGTTCTATTTATTATTATTAGAACCACTTGTATTGAACTTTTTATCACTTTTGTAAAAGCTTCGCTTTTTCATCCAAGTGTAAGTTCGGTATTAGCTGATCTATGCACTTGTATTGAACTTTTTATCACTTTTGTAAAAGCTTCGCTTTTTCATCCAAGTGTAAGTTCGGTATTAGCTGATCTATGCAGTCAGTCAGTTGGTTTTTGTTTCAATATGAGCTTGATACAATGAAGTTAGTTTGTCATAATGAACGGGCTTGCCGTCCCTTATTGATAGAATGTGTGTTTAGCGACGTATTATAATATAATAAAATAGTTAAATATATATCGGGAAGTATTAGAAATTGTATTTGAAAATTGTATGAAAATCTCGATATGCGCCAGTATAACAACGTGAAAGTGCAAAAGAGATAAAACATATTTCTCTTTTGAATCGCTATCTCGTCCTTAAAAATTATAAGTGCGACTGAAGTCGCCATATTGCTTATGTCTCTCAGACACTGCCTAGTTCTGTCTTTTGTGATGGTGCTTTACTTGCATTTAAGATTTTAAAATTTCTATTTTCCGTAAATTTTTCTCCTTCTGAGATGCACCACATAACTTCTCCGTGAGCCATATACTATTTTTTCTAAGCAGGACGAGCAGAAAATAGTTCAATAAATGTTTTCGATGCTCACTGCAGCCATGAGTTTCAGAAAACCAATCCTTATAATTTGGGTCGCTCTTCGTATGCGAAATACATTCATTAATCATTTTTTCCTTTATTTTTCGAACATGTGGGAATTTTTGAAAAATCTTGTGAACAATGTTAAAATTAATTTTTATCATTTTAAAAAAATCGTCTTGTGGCGCTTTCAGTTTTTAAGCTATTATTTAAATTTTTAAAGTTTTTATTAAATATAAAGAATTCTGATTGCTCGAAATCTGCAATTTATTCTTTCGCTAGCCCTTTACAATTATCACAATTAAACTTCTGTTGTGATTTATAGAGCACAAATCCTGTGAAATATCGTAATGCATTTTCACTAGCTATACTCATGGCAGTGGGTGGTGTTTTATCCCCCTCGGCTATTTCCATATCATCCTCATGAGTTTCAAAATTAATGTACAAATTTTCGTAATACACCTCTTCTTGGTCATTTACATTATCATTTGCCAGTTCTTTTTTTGCCTCTTCAATCACATTTATTAGTTCATCTTCATCTGGCTCGCAATTTCCAGCTGTTGTTTTTGAAGAAATAACTTTCATTGACAGCATTTTCGAAATAATTGCGTTAAATTCAAATAGTATTGGATTATTGTTTGTGTCACCTCTGCTTCTTATTAAGTAAAACAGGTGTTCTAGCGGGTCTTGATTCAGCCGTGACAATATTAGAAAATATATACCTGTCCCTTCACTCCATATATCTTGCGAAAGCATTAGGATTGAGTTTATTGATAGAATTATCCCATCCATACAATAAGCTCGATTGGGATATGGACATTTTTTAAAATAGTCTTTCATTTCAATCAAGTATTTTTCTCTGTCACTTTTATTCTGCATTGCTGATTTAAAGGGATTTTTATCTTTTATATTATTGCTATTAAGGCAATCAAACATTTTATTAATCTTTTCAATAAATTTATATGTAGCAATGGCCAGATCTTCGCAGTCAATAAAAGTGCCATTTTGAACCAATGTCTTAAGTGCTGCAGCTACCGTTTGGCTAAATACCTGCGTTGCATACTTAACCTTAATTTTTTCAAATGAACTGGGGCAGATGTGTTTCCTTGTTAATTTTGGGCACATTCGGGCAGAGGTGTTGGTTGTATCAATATTAAACAATTTTTCAATCACATGCCATGAGACTCTACCATCAGGCGTGTCAATAAATTTTCGCATAAAAATATTTCTAATCGATTTTATAAGGTGGGAGACATCATATAAGCCATAAATTTTGTGATCTATATATAAAAAATATGGTGTCTCTTTTTTAATCCCCATTTTGGCAAAAGCTCCTCGATTGTTTGGGGCTTGGTCGCATACTCACTGCTCTAATAAATAGGCCCAAGCTTCGTGCGGCTCTAATATTTATTATTTATTATTAATTCTTTTAATTTAGGAGAGAGTCCAATGGATGTTGCGAAATAGCTTAAAACAAATTTCCAATTCTCGTATAGTCCCCTCACCATAAAAACACAAATCTGCTTGCACAAAACATCTGATTTTTCAATGCCATCGTCCACAAACCCTTCCACTTCATCTCGGTGGGAATTATATTGAAGCCCTTTTCTTATTGCAATTTTATCAAAAACTAATACGGCATTCTTACTCTTATCGTCCATGTTCAAAAAAATCGCTTTCAAGCTATTCATTAAATTTTCATTTAGGCCCGGCACCATGCGTCTAATCGGAGGCCATCGTATCAATGACGATTTGGACGGGAGATTCAACTCAAGATCGTCTCGCATAAAATTATATGTTTTAGAGCAATAACTTTTTCTTCTTCATTCCACGATTGCTTGTTTTTCAATAACATCTTACAAATCGTTTTGGAATTCTTTGATAAACATTGCTCGTCAATAATCCCAGACAAATTACTATTTTCCCTTTTTTCTCTTAAATATTTAAACTTTCTTACTCTCTCATTTTTCAATAATTTTTTCAGCTGCCTTATCTTTTTGTCGCAAATTTTTATATTTTGTTTTTCTTTTTTTACATATTTAGATATTTCCCAGTATTTATTTCTGTAATACATTTCATTTTGCTCTTTCTTAAGGCAATTGGGACAAAATTCAATTCTTTCAGTTGATTTATCTGCGTCAACTTTATCAAAAGAGCTGCCGATATTTTCATTATCACTTATATAAGGACTTTCTACAATATTCATGCTCGTATTTTGTGCTGCAGTGAGCTTACGTATATTTTTGAAAATAGAAATGTTATTATCATTGTCGCTTTCATCGCAAAAAGAAAACACATCGGTTTTCTCATCTTCTTCAAATACTTCTAGATTAAAATTAGGCTCATCAAACAAACACAGAGTTGATAAAGCCCCTGCCGTTAGCATTTTTTTCCACAAATATTTTTTTTCAAAATGTAAATTGCAAAATGAGAGCCTTGTCAATATCAATACAGGCAGCAGAATGCAAACTTACATTGAGAAACCCCTCTGAGCTATCTCTGCAGCTTCGCTGGCACGAGCTAATTACACACTTAAGCCCAATTTTCCTATTATCGAATCCCTTCACTCTTATGCATTTTTTTATGTCACTTTACACCTTATTCACTTCACCACTCAATCACTTTATCACACACGATTTTATGCACGCAGTCAATATCGCCCGATGCAAAAGTCAATTTGCATACAATCCTAAACTTTTCTATTCTTTTGTTAACTCTAAACGTAAATCTTCACGTCTTCCTTCTTCTTTCTTTTTTGGCACTGAAAAAGCATGCAGTGACTTAACTGCTGTGAACTTATTTGCCAAATTTTTCCAATCCACCTATTCATCTATTCCTCTTTCTAACACATCCTATCCCTACAGTATTTCTTCCTTCTAATAATATTTTTGCTCCCACTATTTCCGCATTATCCCTTCTATCTGCTATTAAGTCCGTAAAACACTCTTACTCTCCTGGGCCTGATCATATTCCAAGTTGTGTGTTAAAGGAATGCAGCTCTTCTTTAACTCTTCCCTTACTTAAACTTTTTAATCTTTCCCTTACTACTGGAGTCTTTCCATCTCTTTGGAAAGACTCATATATCATACCTCTACATAAAGAAGGTGGTAAGTCTGATATTTCTAATTATAGAGGTATTGCAAAGTTGTCTGCTATCCCAAAATTATTTGAGAAAATTATTACAGAAACTTTGCAGCATCTCTGTAAATCTATAATTTCTTCATCCCAACATGGATTTATAAAGAGTCGGCCTACTACGACCAATTTACTAGAGTTTTCATATATTATAAATGTTGCATTCCAAAAGAAAATGCAAACTGATGTCATTTACACTGATTTCAGTAAAGCATTTGACTCTGTAAACCATGATCTTTTGATTTATAAACTTAATTGTATTGGCTTTCCTATCTCTTTTCTGTCTTGGATCTCTTTTTCAAAGAAGTACTACTTAGATCTTCAATTTCTAAACCTGTTTTCGTAACTTCTGGTGTACCCCAAGGTAGTCACCTTGGTCATTTATTCTTCACACTTTTTATTAATGATCTTCCATCTATTTTATTACACTCTCATATACTCATGTATGCAGATGATGTAAAACTTATTCTATCATTTAATAATCCTCTCCAAACCAGACTACTTCAACGTGACTTAAACTCTATGCAACTGTGGTGTTTGGCTAATCATCTTCCTCTTAATTGTTGTAAATGCATGTTTATGACATTCAGTCGATCCAAGCCCTATCTCGGTAACTATTCTATTGATAACTTTCCCTTAAAACGTATTACCTCTGTTAAGGACTTAGGTGTCACTTTCGATTCTAAGCTTAACTTCAACTTGCATATTTCCCTCAATTGTTAATGTTGCCAAGGGTGTACTTGGATTCATCAAGCGTTGGTCGAAGGAATGTAATGATCCTTTCACCACAAAACTGCTCTATTTGTCGCTCGTACGCCCTATTCTGGAATACTGCTCATGTATATGGTCTCCTCAATACAAAAATAGTGAGATCCGTATTGAGTCAGTCCAGAAGCAATTTTTATTATTTGCAATACGTAGTTTAAATTGGGATCCTAATCTTCGTCTGCCATCTTATCCCAGTAGACTCTTACTTTTAAATCTTCCAACATTAGCTAACCGTAGAATAACTCTTGGTGTGGTTTTTATACATAAGTTGATTTGTGGCGACATAGATTCTCCCTTTCTTTTAAGTCGTCTTAATTTCTCTGTCCCTTGTAGACCTACTAGAAATTTTATTCCCTTATCTCTTCCTACATGCACTACTGATTACGCTTTACACAATCCTTTTCGTGAGCTGTGCACACAGTACAATTCTGTTTTTCATGTTTTCTCCTCGGAACTCTCTCTTCCCTCCATTAAGCTTGCTCTTTTGAATCACCTACGGGTAATCTCTGGCCAATCCCAGCTGTGAGCAGGGGCACAGCTTGCCAGTGTGGCAAATAATCTTCCCCCTTCGGGTCGGAGATTGCCCATTCTATGTCCCCCTATATTTCCTATTTTCTACTCTATAACTCTTTTATTCTTTCCCATCCCTACCCGTTCCTAGATCCTTTTTTCCTTAATGTAATCTCTAACCAACCTCGCTGTGAGCTGGGGCACAGCTTGCCAGACTGGCTAATAAAACTTCCCCCACCGGGTTGGAGATTTCATTTCATTTCATTTTTTCCTACTGTCTTTCTTTATTCTTCTTCTTTAGTTTTAAATTATCCATAAATCCTATAAGCTTTTTTTTTTTTCATAACTAACTCTTCACTATCTTGATATAGGCTCTAATAACGCCACCGGCAATTCTTTGCTGTGAATAGGGGCATAGCTAGCCGGACTGGCAAATAAACTTCCCCCAACGTGCTGGTGTCGTTATTAGATTTCAATTGTAATTTCGCGTAGGCTTTTAAAATGTTTTCCTTATATCTATGTATTATATTGTATTTTTTTTTTGATTCGAGGCAGCACTGTTTCTGCCTCGTAAATAAATAAATAAATAAAAAAAACGCATTGAATAGAACAGAAGCAGAAAAAGCGCGGTCAAATATAGTGTGAGAAGAAAACAAAAATCAAAACAAAAGAGAAAAATTGTCGCTCGCCAAACACTTGCATTGGCAACAACAACATATGCAAGTGTACACATTAAATACATCTCACATAGGCTTTCGTCAGCCGCGAGCTGCCACCGAAGAAGATAAATTTATGACAATCAGCTAATGTAATTTATTAGATAATAACTGTCTAAAAAATAATAATAACATTTAAAAATATTAGAAAATCAAAAGAAAATAAAAATAAATATTGTTTCCCATTATCAAAAAATGGATCAACTATTTTTACAGTACCTTTCTTATGAAATAAGGTGGAACTGCCGAAAAAAATAGTTAAATAGAATGTGTTTTTAGCGACGTATAATTTGTAAATGCAATACTTAACAGGCTTGACGTCAACAATTTAGGGTGAATATAGAAAGGAAGATATGAAAAGTATTGGCTGATCATATAGCGCTATTCCGGATGCTGCCAATCATCCTCATCAGTGTCCTAAATTTTTGTCCAAACTTGTCCCTATATGAGTAGTAGTCGGCTAGATTTGAACCCGAGTGCTCCCGTCTGTAAGGCGGATGCCTTAACCTCTGACCCACTTGCTGTCCGATCCCGGCTTGAACTAATTACTGGCATCAACAGGTCCATTTGAAATTCTAAGTCCGTATCAAAGCTTAATCGCTTTATCTAAGTTTCTAACCCTTACAGTTCTATTTATTATTATTAGAACCACTTGTATTGAACTTTTTTATCACTTTTGTAAAAGGCTTCGCTTTTTCATCCAAGTGTAAGTTCGGTATTAGCTGATCTATGCACTTGTATTGAACTTTTTATCACTTTTGTAAAAGCTTCGCTTTTTCATCCAAGTGTAAGTTCGGTATTAGCTGATCTATGCAGTCAGTCAGTTGGTTTTTGTTTCAATATGAGCTTGATACAATGAAGTTAGTTTGTCATAATGAACGGGCTTGCCGTCCCTTATTGATAGAATGTGTTTAGCGACGTATTATAATATAATAAAATAGTTGAATATATATCGGAAGTATTAGAAAATTGTATTTGAAAATTGTATGAAAATCTCGATATGCGCCAGTATAACAACGTGAAAGTGCAAAAGAGATAAAACATATTTCTCTTTTGAATCGCTATCTCGTCCTTAAAAATTATAAGTGCGACTGAAGTCGCCATATTGCTTATGTCTCTCAGACACTGCCTAGTTCTGTCTTTTGTGATGGTGTTTACTCTGTACTTAAGATTTTAAAATTTCTATTTTCCGTAAATTTTTCTCCTTCTGAGATGCACCACATAACTTCTCCGTGAGCCATATACTATTTTTTCTAAGCAGGACGAGCAGAAAATAGTTCAATATATGTTTTCGATGCTCACTGCAGCCATGAGTTTCAGAAAACCAATCCTTATAATTTGGGTCGCTCTTCGTATGCGAAATACATTCATTAATCATTTTTTCCTTTATTTTTCGAACATGTGGGAATTTTTGAAAAATCTTGTGAAACAATGTTAAAATTAATTTTTATCATTTTAAAAAAATCGTCTTTGTGGCGCTTTCAGTTTTAAGCTATTATTTAAATTTTTAAAGTTTTGGCTAAATATAAAGAATTCTATCAGTGCTCCGAAATCTGCAATTTTATCTCTCGCTAGCCCTTTACAATTATCACAATTAAAACTTCTGTTGCGATTTATAGAGCAATAAATCCTGTGAAATATCGTAATGCATTTTCTACCAGCTATAGCATCATGTGCAGTGGGTGTGTTTCATCCCCCTCGGCTAATTTGCCATATCATCCTCATGAGTTTCAACATTAATGTTCAAATTTTTGTAATACACCTCTCTTCTTGGTCATTTACATTATCATTTGCCAGTTCTTTTTTTGCCTCTTCAATCACATTTATTAGTTCATCTTCATCTGGCTCGCAATTTCCAGCTGTTGTTTTTGAAGAAATAACTTTCATTGACAGCATTTTCGAAATAATTGCGTTAAATTCAAATAGTATTGGATTATTGTTTGTGTCACCTCTGCTTCTTATTAAGTAAAACAGGTGTTCTAGCGGGTCTTGATTCAGCCGTGACAATATTAGAAAATATATACCTGTCCCTTCACTCCATATATCTTGCGAAAGCATTAGGATTGAGTTTATTGATAGAATTATCCCATCCATACAATAAGCTCGATTGGGATATGGACATTTTTCAAAATAGTCTTTCATTTCAATCAAGTATTTTTCTCTGTCACTTTTATTCTGCATTGCTGATTTAAAGGGATTTTTATCTTTTATATTATTGCTATTAAGGCAATCAAACATTTTATTAATCTTTTCAATAAATTTATATGTAGCAATGGCCAGATCTTCGCAGTCAATAAAAGTGCCATTTTGAACCAATGTCTTAAGTGCTGCAGCTACCGTTTGGCTAAATACCTGCGTTGCATACTGTGTGTGTTTCCTTGTTAATTTTGGGCACATTCGGGCAGAGGTGTTGGTTGTATCAATATGAAACAATTTTTCAATCACATGCCATGAGACTCTACCATCAGGCGTGTCAATAAATTTTCGCATAAAAATATTTCTAATCGATTTTATAAGGTGGGGGACATCATATAAGCCATAAATTTTGTGATCAATATATAAAAAATATGGTGTCTCTTTTTTAATCCCCATTTTGGCAAAAGCTCCTCCATTGTTTGGGCCTTGGTCGCATACCACTGCTCTAATAAATAGGCCCAAGCTTCGTGCGGCTCTAATATTTTTTATTATTAATTCTTTTAATTTTGAGGCAGAGTCCAATGGATGTTGCGAAATAGCTTAAAACAAATTTCCAATTCTCGTATAGTCCCCTCACCATAAAAATGCCGATCTGCTTGCACGAAACATCTGACTTTTCAAT
>JAWNNI010000061.1:0-117450 GCA_035043065.1 Hirtodrosophila confusa
AAAGAACACCCAATATTAGGCAGAACGTTAGATTTTGTTGTATTTAAAAAACAACACTCCAACGTTGTGCATTTGCTCAAATAAATTTGCAATGTCAATAAATGGAATGGATACAAATCGTTACCATTCTTAAAGAACAACGTGCCGAGTTTGATAAATCTTTCAAGTGCCTTAACAAAAGTGCACAGATTTCAAACGACACAAAGTCAAAACACGTTAAAGTTATCATTGATTCCTACAATACCATCCGTCAGCTTATATGTGACAATGCAACAAAATTAAAAGATTTGCATCTGACACAGTCAATTGACTTACTAAGCAGTTTAAGAGAAAACATTAAGCGAATTTCGGATAGGCATAAAATAACAATATTCCTTCCAAATTCACTTAACACTTCAGCGTCATTCGACGAGAAATCACTCTTATCCCCAGATGGTATTAAATCAATGGAAACTGAAGTAAAAACAACTGACAACAAAATGTCTCAAACAGCTATAAGTTTTCTCAAATTAGCCTCATCGCTCTTACCAGAGTTTGATGGAAAGGCAGAAAACCTACAAAGCTTCAAAGATGCTTTGAGTCTTATAGACTCACTAAAAGAAAATCATGAAGCAACAGCTGTCAGTCTCATTAAGACAAAATTAAAAGGCCATGCGAGGAACTTGATAAGCAACGAGCAAACTATTGCGGAAATCGCTGCAAAATTATCAAGCACAGTAAAAGGCGAATCAGTCGAAGTATTGTCAGCCAAATTACTTAACTTGCAACAAAGGAATAAAACTGCCAACCAATATACACAAGAGGTTGAGCAGTTAACAAAGGCATTAGAAGGCGCATTTATTCACGATGGCTTAACGCCAGAATTGGCCAATAAATACAGTACAACGCAAGCAGTAAAGGCAATGACCAAAAACTGCGCTATCGATAAGGTAAAACTTATCATGCAAGCTGGCACATTCAACAGCATGAATGATGCCATATCAAAATTTGTCAACAGTTGCACTGAAGCAACTGGTCAATCTAATACAGTATTGTATTACAAGAATTACTCCCAACGCGGTGGAAACCGCGGTCGTGGGAATTATAGAGGCCGTAACTATAACAACAATAATAGAGGACGTGGCAATTCAAATAGAACCAATTCTAATCATGCCAATAACCAAAATAGAAATCGTAACAACAACAATAATAATGTAAGAGTAACTCAGGCTCAGACCTCGGGAAACTCCCAACCACCTTTAGATACACAGCAATAAAAAACAAAAAGGTTCATGCAATCAATTTTAGCTTAAATATATTCGTATCATTTAATCATGTAGCAACAGGGAAAACCCTGATATTTTTAATAGACACAGGTGCTGATATTTCAATTTTAAAGGAAAATTCTGATGCTTTTCAAAATATACAAACTAATAATAGAATCAATATACAAGGAATAAACCAGGGCGTCATACAATCCCAAGGTTTAACCAACATCGAGATACAGACAGACAGATATATAATTCCACACAGTTTTCATATAGTAGATTTGCAATTCGCAATACAGTGTGACGGAATAATAGGCCTTGACTTTATTAAGAAATTCAATTGCCAATTAGACTTCAAGCCATCAGAAGATTGGCTTATAATAAGACCTAATAATCTAAACTTTCCGATTTATGTCCCAATAACACATAGTTCTGGCAATAATACAATAATTATTCCAGCAAGGTCCCAAGTTGTCCGAAAAATCGATCTAACTTCAAACGAAGATAGTGTTCTAATTCCAAACCAGGAAATTCAAACTGGCATTTATGTCGCAAACACAGTTGCAACAACTAGAAATGCATTTGTCCGATTACTAAACACAACCAGTAACGATCAACTAGTCAGTATAAACAGTCTGAAATATGAATCACTTTCGAACTATGATATAGTTCAAACAAACTCAGAGACCAGAAAAGAAGATGTCATGTCTCGATTATCAAAAAATTTCCCGCTACAATTTAAATCCAAATTAACAGAATTATGCACCAATTACACAGATATATTCGGACTAGAAACCGAATCAATTTCAACGAATAATTTTTATAAGCAAAAGCTAAGATTGAAAGACAATGAACCTGTCTACATAAAAAATTATAGAAGTCCTCATAGCCAAAAAGAAGAGATTCAAGCCCATGTACAAAAATTAATTAACGACAAAATAGTCGAACCATCTGTGTCAGAATATAATAGCCCACTTTTATTAGTACCAAAAAAATCGAATCCTGATACTAATCAAAAAAAATGGCGATTAGTAATTGACTATCGTCAGATAAATAAAAAATTGCTGTCCGATAAATTTCCACTACCTAGAATTGATGATATTCTTGATCAACTAGGTAGAGCAAAATACTTCTCATGCCTAGACTTAATGTCAGGTTTCCACCAAATTGAACTCGAAAAGAATTCAAGAGATTTGACGTCTTTTTCAACGAGCAATGGCTCTTATCGCTTCACGCGATTACCATTTGGTCTTAAAATAGCACCAAATTCATTTCAGAGAATGATGACTATAGCATTCTCGGGTTTAGAACCCTCTCAGGCATTCCTTTATATGGATGACTTAATTGTGATAGGATGTTCCGAAAAACATATGATTAAGAACTTAACTGATGTTTTTAACAAATGCAGGAAACACAACTTAAAGCTACATCCTGAAAAATGTTCATTTTTCATGCATGAAGTCACATTTTTAGGACACAAATGCACAGATAAAGGAATCTTACCTGACGACAAGAAATACGACGTCATTAAAAATTACCCAGTCCCGCATGACGCAGACAGCGCTAGACGTTTTGTTGCATTTTGCAATTATTATAGACGCTTTATTAAAAACTTCGCCGACTATTCACGGCACATAACTAGATTATGTAAAAAGAATGTCCCTTTTGAATGGACAGATGATTGTCAGAATGCATTTTTACATCTAAAATCTGAACTCATTAAGCCAAATCTGTTACAATACCCAGACTTCACAAAAGAATTTTGTATAATAACGGATGCGAGTAAGCACGCATGTGGAGCGGTTTTAACTCAAAACCACAACGGACTCCAACTTCCAATTGCATACGCATCCAGATCATTCACCAAGGGAGAAAGTAACAAGAGTACTACTGAGCAAGAACTAGCAGCAATCCATTGGGCAATAATACATTTCAGACCATATATTTATGGTAGACACTTCACTGTCAAAACTGACCACAGACCACTTACATATTTATTTTCTATGGTTAATCCAAGTTCTAAATTAACACGTATGAGGCTTGAACTAGAAGAATATAATTTCACTGTAGAGTATCTAAAGGGGAAAGATAATCACGTAGCAGATGCATTATCTAGAATTAGCATAGACTCACTAATAGAAATGAATAGAACAATAATGATGGTTCAAACGAGATCATCAAAACGACAGAAAAACATCTGCGCAGATGAAAAAATAAAATTGCAAAAAGAAGAGAAAGAGCCCAATGTCTATGAAGTCATTAGCAATAATGACGTGAAGAAATTTGTGAAACTAAAATTCGGAAAATTCAATTGCTTATTAAAGCAAGGAAAAAGAATTATTTCACAATTTTCAGTTAATGATTTGTACTCCAATGAAAAATTCGACTTAGGTCAATTCTTTCAAAGGCTTAATGCAGAAGCCGGATTACATAAAATCGTTAATCTACAGTTGTCACCAAGTGAACAAATCTTCGAATTTGTATCACTAAATGAATTTAAAAATATGGGCAATAAATATTTAAATACATTAAAAGTAGCGCTACTTACAAAAGTGACACAAATAGACAAAAATGACGAAAGTCAAATTAATGCAATACTGTCGAAATACCATGATGATCCTATAGAAGGAGGCCATACAGGGATTACGCGTACCTTGTTAAAAATAAAGAAATATTATTATTGGCCCCAAATGAATAAAACCATTGCGAAATATGTGAAAACTTGTGTAAAATGCCAACAGGCAAAGACCATAACACATACAAAAGCACCTATGGTAATAACAGACACTCCAAATACTGCATTTGACACTGTTTTAATAGATACCATTGGACCATTACCTCGTACAGAGAATGGCAATGAGTACGCAATCACGATAATATGTGATCTCACGAAATTTCTAGTTACAATACCAGTAACAGACAAAAGTGCAAAAACAGTTGCCAAAGCAATATTCGAATCTTTTGTGCTAAAGTACGGTCCTATGAAGACGTTCATAACGGATATGGGTACTGAGTACAAAAATTCACTAATAAATGACCTGTGTAAGTATATGAAAATCAGTAATATACAATCAACAGCTTATCACCACCAGACCTTAGGAACAGTGGAGAGAAGTCACCGAACATTTAATGAATATATTCGTTCATATATTTCGATTGACAAAGACGATTGGGACATATGGTTGAATTTTTTCACATATTGTTTCAACACAACTCCATCGACAGTACATGAATACTGTCCATATGAACTCGTTTATGGTAGATTACCAAGACAGTTCACAGAATTTAATAATCTTACTAAAATAGATCCTATATATAACGTAGATGATTATGCAAAAGAGTTTAAGTTCAGATTAGAAGTAGCTTATAAAAGAGCAAAAACTTTAATAGATTCAGAAAAAGAAAAACGAAAGATAGAATATGACAAAAAATTAAATGACATAGAACTAGAGGTAGGAACTTTAGTATTACTAAAGAACGATACAGGGCATAAGCTGGAAAGTAAATATTTAGGACCCTATAAAATCGTAAACATAGAAGATAGGAACAATATTAAAATAAATGTAGGAAAAAATAAATTTCAAACAGTAAATAAAAATAGGCTAAAATTATTCAATAATTAAAAATTTAAATTTTCAGGTCTGATCAGCCGTATATATATATACAAAAAAAAATATATACACAAAAAAAAATACATACATACATACATATACAAAAAAAAAAAAAAAAAAAAAAAGAAGTACATAAAATAATATTTAAAATATATTATCTACAGTAAAAATAAAATAACTTCATAAAATTACGTTATTTTTCAAAAGGAGGGAGATGTGGTGTGCACATATCGAGAGCTCACTGTGCTCAACACTATGTCCAGTATATACTTCATATATACTAATAAACATAAATATTATGATACAATGACACTTAGTCATTGTTGCCTAAACATACGACATATTCAAGTGCACCGAAATATGATCGGTCACAAGTGCCTCGACTACAAACAAGCCGCGTCAGCATGTGTCCCATGCAATGACCGCTTGCACATATGCACAGCACGCTCTTTCACTACAGCGACGTCTTCGTCGCTTACATATAAGTTACATATATTCGTTTTATATGTTATATATAAAACGACTTATATACAAAAGGCAGCGCTGCCACTGAGGACAGCGCAACCTTAGGTTTAAGTATACTGTATTCCTAATTGTAAGAACAGAAGAATAAAGGCATATGGAGCGACAAGAACAATCGCTCCTAACACCCAAAATACCACTGGTTTGAATACCACAATATGTTTGCCATCGACTGCGCCAATGCAGATATTACAATAGGTGGGTTAGAACTACCACCGGAAGAAGGAAGTGAAATCGGAGGCCGATTTTTCTTTTTTACGGTATATTCTTTAATAACTAAGTGGTCGGGCCAGAATTCTTTGCAACAAATATTGTTGAAATATTCAGCCGGAACACTTATTTTAAATGACGAAATTTCCCGAGAATACGTAAATTTGAATTTTTCCACCGTAATGTGGGCTTTAGATTTGGCCTGTATAAAGGCCTTCACATCATCAGATGTAGTATCAGGGGCAAGCCTGGAAACAAAGATTTGTTTCCGTGGTGGAATTCCTATAAGGGTCTTCTTAGCAACCAATGCAGTTGCATCCGCTGGAGCCACAGCATTGGTTGCTAGACCAGTTGATTCGACCGGTATATTATCACTATATATTTCCATAATTTCGATTTTAAGTTATTTCTATAATTGTATATTTTTCATTATTTAATTTATCTAATATTTCTTTATTTAGTTTTAATTCATTGTTACAATAAAATTATAATAATATAATAATATTAAAATGCTTACCTTTAAATAATTATTGAGGGTGGCAATAATACCTTCACATGTATCAATAACAATTCATCCAATGGACTGCGCAGATATTGCACTAATAAATTTCAAATCTGCAAAGCTATTACAAGTAGCTAAATATCTTAATGTTATTGAGAGCCTATGCTCAATAGGAATGCTTGCGCGCAATTGCGTGTTTTGTTTTTGAATAAGCGGGCCAACTAAAGCCAACAGCTTATCAAACGTGGATACGTTTAATCGCATAAAATTTCGAAAATCATCTGGTGCAGAAGTCGTTAGCTCGTCCAACAAATTGTGATGGGTGAAACGGCCCTTCTTCTTAAGCCACTCCTTCATCCAAAATCTTTTATTTTGTTTTTTAATGTTGTCCTCATTTAAAGTAATTGCAATTGCAATTCCACATAAAACTTCATTCGATAAAGACATTTTGCAAATTGTAATGGCTCCATATTAGCAAATGTTAATAATTGAAAATGTTTTTGAAATTTCATTTAGTGTTTTGTGTTTGGGCCCTTTTGTGCGTCAATATTTGTGTATCCTAAAGCGAGTTGATAAGGCCGATGTAGTTCATTTTAATAATAATATTGCATTCTTTATTAAAATTCTCCTCCTACGCGTTTCGGCGTTTGTTACGCCTTCCTCAGGAGTCTGGTTTTACATGCATATAAAAGACATTGACAAACATATAAAGATTTTAACAAACATTAGAATACATACATTAAACTTATTGTAGTATTTCCTACAGTGTCGTCATTGTTCCTACGTCTAGACGTCTAGATGTCTCTATATGCATGTCAATGTCTTTTATATGCATGTAAAACCAGACTCCCTGAGGAAGGCGAAACAAACGCCGAAACGCGTAGGAGGATAATTTTAATAAAGAATGCAATATTAATATTAAAATGAACTACATCGGACTTATCAACTCGCTTTAGGATACACAATTTCATTTAATTTTCAAATATTTAAATTTTTATATTTGCGCGCCTGATTTGCATGGCCAAAATACTCACCACACTATCGATAAGCCCGCTTGCACCTTGTTTCAATACTGATACTGAATACAAAAGCAGTCAATATCGATACTGATCCGAAAGGTTCTCGAGACCCTCGGCATCCGACCCAAATTCTTTTCTTGTGAGCAGCGAAACTGCACGGACGTGCAATTTAAGTGCTAATAATTTTTGGTTACAGTACCGCGTGGTACATCCAAAAACTTAAAAGTTTAATCTTTTTTGTTGGCGGACATCTGCAGTTATTTACGCCAAATAAATAACTTGCAGAGTCGCCTAAAGAAGTGCCTATACGGCAAGCTTCTGACAAGGCGTCAGCCAATTTAGAAGATAGAATAACGAATCTGTTGCTGCAACACCCCACAAAAGACACTTGGATCAAGGGCTTGCTGAGTCGCACGATTGTGGAGAAGTACATGTGATCTTCATTTGGTTTTTCTCTTCCCCCTATTTGTCGCAGAGCGATCGAAGTTTGGGCTGCCAGGCACGCTGAGCTAGTAGTGTAACTAACAGCCTTAGCCGTAGCAGCCGCGTGCGGAACCCCGTCGACGTGAAAACCTCCCGAAAATTGCTTAAAGAAAACATGTGTGTCAGAAAAACAGCTTGATGGGTGTTAACAAAATCTAAATTGATAAAAAAATTAAAAATCTTAATTAATACATCATTAAATAATTAATTAATTAATTCATTTGGGCTTAACTTAAAATGGTGCGATAAGAGACAACAACGAAAAGTAAAAAAAAAAAAAAAATTAAGACATAAAACAACAATATATTAAGTGCGACAAGTGGACAGTTTGCTTTTGTGTAAGAGCCAATTTTTTAATAAATACCCTACGATATGTGCAGAATAAACAATCAACAACAATGAACTGCAGTGCAAAAAGATATTGAAACACACAAAACACAGTGCAGTCAAAAGTATTAAAACCAAAAACGAAATGAATAATAAAGTAAAATAATAAAGGCTACAAATTAAAAACAAGTAAGAATGCTATAGTCGAGTATACCCGACTACGAAACTCCCTGTACCCAGGTCTAAAACATCCAATCACATCTAAGTCCACTTACCCATACACACACACATACACAAAGACGCACGCACACAGGCGGCAAAAGTGGCTGTGCTTCTTCTTCCCCCTCTCGCTACATTACTGAATCTTCTTTCGTGAATAACTTCCGTGTTTATTATCCGATCGACTTGAAATTTGGACAGTAGATTAAGAGAGACTAAAGTATCGTACATGCCAAATCTTAAAGCTATATCTTGAAAATTGTTACTGTAAAACGGTTTTAATCGATTTGCGGGGGAACGGGGGAGATATCTGAAATATGAAACAAACTTGATCTGCGTATGTATACAGGAACCTACATTTCAAATTTGGTGTCTCTAGCTCTTGTAGTTGCTGAGATCGACGCGTTCATACGGACAGACGGACAGACGGACAGACAGACGGACATGGCCAAATCGAAATCTCTTTTGATACTGATCAAGAATATATATACTTTATAGGGTCGGAGATGTCTCCTTCTACCTGTTACATACATTTGCACAGATGTAATACCCCCTTTTTACCCATTTTATGGGTACAGGGAGTAAAAACATGAAAATAAGTAACAAAATGAATTATTAACGTTTTCTTATTCTTATGACATGGGAGTGTAAATAAAAAGTAAATAGTTAGCTGCATTTGGGGTCTTCAGTTAGCAAGTAAATAGAGGACTATGGTTGGGAGGGTAGCGAATAGGAGTGTGGCCAACAACATCTAAACCCACTCGCGCCAGCTAGCTTTTGAGAATTTAATAGGGCACGCACACCTTTTATTTTAGGTTTGTTTTCATATTTTATTGCACGATACAGCAATACCTTATCCGGCTGGATTAGGTTGTGTAGGATATTCACATGAGGATCGGCTCATTTAGTTTTTTTTAGATTCAGAAGGGACTCTATATAAACCTTTATGTAGTGGTGATCATGAACAACAGCAAACCCACCCCATCCCGCTAGAGCTACCATATTAACGGGTCCCGCTCCGCTGTTCAGTTCTGATCCACTGGCCTGAGTGATAATGACGAGACCAGAGAAGAACAAAATATTGGTTTTGATCCTTGTATTTCACTGGCGCTCTCTGCATTACAAACTGCACACTTTGAACACTGATAATACAACAAGTTGCTCTCTCTTAAGTCATGATCTGATGACTATCATGATCGCGATCCACACGTACACGCATGACCGCGATCATGATTGAAGTAAGTTCCCACCTTAACGCGAGCTGGAGTAGCAGTAAATTTACAGGAGAGCACGCTCAGTTATAAAGATAAGTCTGAGCAGCTACAATATCACAACTGTGAAAGTACCAAACTCTGTTAGCAAAAGTTCAAGGCTATGATGTTGAAGAGGGCAAGGATATTTTCGACCTCCAACGAGGCACTTCCTTTCAACACTTCTGTCATTGCCACTATTCGAACCACAGACAATGAGCCGGTGTATTCAAAATTATACCCACACCCTATGGGAGTTTCAGATTTCGTAAACAACGAACTCAAACAATTGCTAAAAGACGGTATAATTAGACCATCCAAATCGCCATACAACAGCCCTTCTTGGGTCGTCGACAAAAAGGTTTCGACGCCAACGGCAACAAAAACAATCTGTTGGTAATCGACTTTAGGAAACTCAATGAACGAACTATAGCCGATCGATACCCAATGCCGAGTATTCCCATGATTTTAGCAAATCTGGGATAGGCAAAGTTTTTCACGACCCTCGACTTAAAATCGGATTACCACCGAATTTATTTAGCAGAACATGATCACAAAAAAACCTCGTTCTCGGTGAATGGGGGAAAATACGAGTTCTGCCGGACTGAAAAATGCGGGAAGCATTTTTCAAAGGGCCATCGATGATGTCCTCAGAGAACACATAGGGAAGTTTTGCTATGTGTACGTTGACGACGTCATAATTTTTTCCGCGAACGAAGCTGATCATGTCCGGCACACAAACACGGTGTTAAAATGTCTGTGCAATGCTAACATGCGTGTTGCTCAACAAAAAACAAAGTTTTTCAAAGAAAGCGTCGAGTTTCTGGGATTCGTAGTAACAAAAAACGGGGCCAGAACCGACCCTGAAAAGGTGAAAGCCATGCAGGAATTCCCTGAGCCAAAAAACTTGTTCAGCCTGCGATCATTTCTTGGTCTAGCCAACTATTATAGAGGCTTTATTAAAGATTTTGCAGCAATTGCTAGGCCACTGAACAACAGGAGAAAACGGCTCCGTGAGTAAACACATGTCCAAAATAGTCTCAGTTGAGTTCGACGAAACTCAACGCAATGCTTTCGAAACCTTGAAGAGTATTTTGGCATCAGAAGATGTAATCCTCATGTACCCGGACTTTAATAAAACCTTTGATTTTACCACTGTCGCTTCTATGGACGGCATCGGTGCCGTTTTGTCTCAAGATGGTAGGCCAATAACTATGATTTCCAGAACGCTCAAAGATAGCGAATCTCATTACGCTACAAATGAAAGAGAGTTGCTGGCCATAGTATTGGTTTTAGGGAGGTTACAAAATTATCTATATGGGACAAGGGAAATAAATATATTCACCAACCATCAGCCCCTTACTTTCGCTGTCCCTGACAGAAATACAAATGCAAAAATCTAAAGATGGAAAGCATTCATTGACGAACACAACGCCAAGGTGTTCTACAAACCGGGTAAGGAAAATTTTGTGGCCGATGCCCTATCCAGACAAAACGTGAACGCTACGCATGACGAGCCCTTTTCGGACGCTGCAACCATTCACAGTGAGACCTCGTTAACCTACACGATAGAGGCAACTGACAAATTGTCTTAGAAAATCCACGCTTCCCACTACAAAGGAAACTGATAATCTTCGGCAAAAAAATTCGCCACATTATTAGGTTCGTGGACAAAGCTTCACTATTCGAGATATTAAAACCACTCATCATCCCAGATGCAGTCAACGCAATTCACTGGGATCTTCCAACGCTCGCTAGCTTTCAACACGAACTCGTGTTAAACTTCCCAGCCACTAAGTTGCGGCATTACAAGAACTATGTCTCAGATATTACTGACAAAAACGATCAAATGGAAATCGTTACGACAGAACATAACCGAGCGCACAGAGCCGCACATGAAAATGTTAAGCAAGTCCTTTGTGACTACTATTTTCCAAAAATTACTAATTTATCAAATGAAGTTGTCACAAATTGCAAAATATGCACAAAAACAAAATATGATAGACATCCACAAAAACAACAACCAAGAACGTTGCAGTCGGACGCACCCGACTGCAGAATACTATGTTCCAGTCCTATATAATTTCGTTATTTGTGTGTTCAGAAAGAGACGCGAAAAACTGCACAGGTGTGGGAGATATAGATTTTTCTCCATTGTGGCGGAGGGGTATAGGGTCCAAAAATTTTTGATGCAGATTTGTCCAGGGGGTCAACATTAGTATGTATGCCAAATTTGGTGACTCTATCTTTGAAACTGTAGGAGATATACCCCTTGAAAAACGTGTTTTGGGGATATCATATGCCGATTTGTGGGGGTGGGGGTGGGGGGTCAACATTTTTTTGATGCAGATCTGTCGGGAATATCAACAGTAGCCTGTATGCCAAGTTTGGTGACTTCAGCTTTAAAAAGGGGGAAGATACAGGTTTTCCCCAAATTGCGGGGGAGCGTGTGGGGGTGTGTGGTCGATCTCGACACTTCATAAATTGACGATATACACCAACATGTGTACCAAGTTTGGTTGCTCTAGCTCAAAGATAAAGGCAAAAAAATTGCGTTCATACGGACAGACGGACATTTCGCAAACCCAATATACTATTTTCCCTTCGGGAACATAGTATAAAAACTTGGAGTCTCACCAATATCTTCATATGCTGGCGAAATGTTGCATATGGACATTTTTTCCAGAAGAAGTTTTTCCTTACTTGTGTAGACAAATTCTCTAAATTCGCTGTCGTCCAACCAATAATTGAGTTAAAACTGCCCATTATTCAGCTGGTCAATCTGTTCCCTAAAACGAAAACGATATTCTGCGATATCGAAGCAGCATTCAATTCTGAAACAATAGTGTCACTTCTGAAAAATAACTACGACATAGACATCGTTAACTCGCCACCGTTACATAGCGTTTCCAATGGTCAGGTAGAAAGATTTCCTAGCACCTTGACGGACATAGCTCGAAGACTATAAATGGATAAGTAAGCCAGCGATACAGTTGAGCTAATTATGAGGGCAACAGTGGAGTATAACAGGTCAATCCACTCGGTCACAAACCAAAACCGCTGGATGTCATACATGCCACATCTGTCGAATTTAGACAGAAAATTAAAGAAGAAATCGAAAAGGCACAGCAAACTGTACTTGAAAGATGTAATGCAGCCAGACAAAACAGGGGTTTTGAAGTGGGCGAAAAGGTTCTGGTAAAGACAAACCGCAGATTGGGAAACAAGCTATCGCCCCTCTATATTGAAAAGAAAGTCGAGGCAGATCTGGGGACAACGGTCCTCATTGGGGGAAGAATTGTTCATAAGGACAGCCTCCCTTGACACCGCAGTTTGTTTTCTCTGTTTTTTTAACATTTTCGTTTACAATGAAATTAAATTTTTTATTCTTATTTCCACATACGGTATCAGTAGTGGAAAAAGCGATTTTCCACACTTGCTACCTTCATTTTTAACAAGCCAATACACTTGCCTCCTTAACTAAATTTTTATAGCCTCTGGTCTTGACACTCTTCACTAGATTCACATGCACAAATTTTGGCCCTCGTTAAAGGGAGGTTGGTCCATAAGACAACCTAAGGTAGCAGTCAGGGAAATTAGTTAGAATAAGAGCTAGCAGCTAAGTTCATATTACTTATCGCACAAACCTTATTTGTCTTTGTACAGGATTCAATCTGCAATCTTGTTAATGCTAGGTTTAGTACAGAGTCGGATTATCGACTATTCGCATTCCAATTATATTCCGGTAATAGACGGAAAGGTATAGGTGTGGGAATAAAGGGACCACTAGAGACATTCAAGTAACCTGACAGAATTTAATGCCATTGCAGATGAAACCGAAACACTAAAAGAGCTATTCCCACAATCCCACATGCGGAAATTATTAGATGCAGATATAGATCATATTAAGAGCTTACTGTCCGTTGTTGGAATACACCATAGAATGGCTAGAAGCCTAGATTTCCTAGGATCAGCGTTAAAGGTCATAGCAGGCACACCAGATGCCTCCGACTTCGAAAAGATTAGATGGCCCGAATCCCAATTAATCGATGCAAGCAATAGGAAATTGATTATCAACTCAGAGACGCAAAGGCAAGTCAACAAACTAACTGACGCAGTAAATTAAATACTAAAGGCAAAAAAGAATAATTTAGTGGACACACCGCATTTGTATGAAACATTATTAGCAAGAAATAGAATATTAATTAATCAAATATCGAATTTAATTCTCACAATTACATTAGCCAAAGCCAATATAATAAATCCAACTATCTTTGAACATAATGATTTGAAAACTATTTTGAATAAACACCCAGTAGAAGTCCCCATAGTTAGCCTTACAGAAAGCGTCTAAAATTAAGGTCCTCCAGTCCGAAAATGTAGTCCACATATTAATAGCCTATCCTAGGGTAAAATCCATCTGCAAAAAGATTACGCACTACAAATACAAGACGACACCGTAGCCGATTGCAACGATGACATACTAGTAGTCAACGAGTGCGTGTCAACAACCTACGCCTCCGTTTGTAAGCACACAGCACAAGACTCCTGCGCACGAGCACGGCCTCTTGCCGAACACAACCGAGCCACCTCGAACCAGTCGCATTAATAGACGATGGTGTCATCATTATCAACGAAAGCACAGCTAAAGTGAGCACTGACGATGGCCCAGAGGTCGTAACAAACGGGACCCACCTCGTCACCTTCCGATTCTCCGCTAAAATCAATGGCACAAAATATGCGAATGAGCGCGAGATCATAGGGAAGGCACCAGGCATCGCGGGGTGACCTCTACTCAACATCATCGGTCATGACCCGGTTTTAAGCATGCCCCAACTCCACAGGATGAATAACCATAATCTCCAGGTCATCAACAACTTTAAAAATGAGTTGGGATGCACGGAAACATCCAAGCACCTGGCCACAGTCGGCGTCGTCTCAGCATTACGATCAGCAGCTTTATCATTATCTGGCTAGTTGTAAGAAAATGGCAGACTTCGAGAAAGGTGAAAAGTATCATCAAAAGCTGTAAGGTGACCGAGGACAGTCAGAAACTTGAGGGGGGAGTAGTTAACACATAAGAGTTACACATAAATACAATACATAAGAATATTAAAAAACTTTGTTTATCCATTCGCTCCAAACGCATTCCGCTGACACAGGAGTTCAGCGCCCCGACTATTTTTTCGGCAGCATCAACGTGACACTTGACTATGTCGCAAGTGGCTACGTTAGCGCTTATGCTGAGTCGGCTTGCCGACTGCAACTTTGTAGTAATCGATTTTTGTAACTGTGGATTTCCGCCTTTAAGTTTAGCTATATGTCTTTCTTGTATTTTTGAGTCAGTTCTGTGAAACGCGCAAGCAAATAAGACGCAAATAAACATTGCTCCGGCAACAAGTCGTAATCATTGTCTTTTATTATCGCCTAGTCCAAGACTAGCGATAGGGGGTTAAGTCACCTGCGCAACATATTAACCACGAGAAGTATCACTGCTGAACCAGGAGTCGACACCGCAGTCGCTACGTGGGACCGGATAACTTCGTAATTTCTATGTAAATATGGTTGTATGTATGTAGATATATGGAATATATCAATAATGTTTTAAACACAATGTGCAATAAATATTGGAATTTATTAAAGTGTCTGTTATTGGAAATATGGAAGATGTTGGAAATATTGTGCAATGGAAATAATCTGGCAATTGAATGTGCACGTACATATGTACATACGTGTATATGTATGTATGTATGGAATTATGCACGTATTATATAACAATTTTTGAATTTTTTGCACAGGATGTATTCAGGAACACCTTCTAATAATTTTGGAATGCAAAGAAAAGTGGTGGCAGCAAGTGGAGGGGCTCGAAGAGGCTGCAAGCGCTGGCAGTGATTTCGCTGGTTGAAAGTTGTTGCGCATATACACTAGCGCACAATTTAGCGGGTAAATTTGGAGTGATATTTGCATGCACAAAGCAGTGGACAGCAAGTGATATATGGATTTTCATGTATCTTTGTTTCTTCTACCGAATCGTAGGGGCGAGTTTCCAGTGATTATCCGGCTCGAAAGACCAATGTTTCGTCGGGGCGGTAGAAATAGGTGTTTAATCCCAAATAAGTAAGCACTTGCGTTTAATTAAACTTCAATTTTTATTCACTTAAAAAAAGACTTGTTCGCTTCTTCACTTCTTTTCTTCGATCAAACGAGCCTTGGAAAAATGGCGCTTAAATTTAAGTGTGGTGCACCAGTGATGTCGGTTTAGCTGTTTTAGCCTTAGCGGCTTAAACACACATGTTGGTGTATACCCTCAATTTATGAAGTGTCAAGATCACCTAACTGATGGCTTCTGTGTGCTCATACGGTTGGAGACACTTTTTTTCAGGAGCTGGTTGCTCCCTCAGGTTTTCTCAGAGTACCGCGCTCTGTTTTGTTTATATAACTTTTATTATTATTCATTTTGTTTTGATTCCCACGAGTTGCGGAGAAGGATAGCGGGCCAACCGGGCAGAGGTACGCAGTACACGGTTAAGGCAAAAGTAGAACAGGTGTTTGCCAAGCACCTGAGCCGTCCGTTCACGACTGAGATATATTTGTTGAACCTGGGCCCCAGCCAGTCTGACCATCAGCACGGGATGAATGACACCTTAGTCCGGCTCAGGTGTGAGATGTGAGAGGTAGGATTGGGTAGGAACGCATGTAGGGAAGAGGGTTATAGTTTTAAAAGGCAGACAGACAAACGCCTCGTCATTACAGTGGTGACGTCCGCAGTATCCGTTGGTTGTGCGGGACTGCTTATTTAAGTATTCGCAGCCTACCCCCTACAGGAGGCCGTTCGATATCCGCAACCTGCAACCTGTGTCCGGTTGCCTCAGCTAGGCCGCCTTCAGAACCAGCTCACCTGCTCTTAAAGGATACTTCGGATTATTTAAAATTATTATATAAAAATTCTTTCTTCTGTGATAAAATTGCATTTTTGTAGAGTTCAACTACAACGTAGTTGGCAGTGTTATCAAAGTTACAATTAGTGAGTGACGATGGTATTATCAGCAGAGAGGATGCTGATAGATTAGCAAGAGAACTCCATCTACACATACAACCAAGGTACGAAATGATAGCCGATCATATTTTCGAACAACACTTCGAATGAAAAACATGAATCCCATGAAAAATCACACAATTAAATAGTACTTTGCCGGATCACTAACTAACCAAGGCAGCTGGGGATGGTAGACCCTAAATAAAGAGAGACTAGCTGGTAATACCACAGCGTTGACCGGCGAAATATACAGATTTAAATGCATTATAATTAATTTAACTACTTTCGTCAATCGCAAAAAATATACACAATAACGTACCACAATTTTCCCGCCCGTGGGAGTAGACTTTCCCAATTATTTGAGCCTAATGATTTTTTGTGTAGGGCTATAAAAATGTCTTCATGCCTATCTAAACAGAACAAATAATTTCATTCGTTTACCTTGATCAAAATTTACCGTCCGCAGCGACGGGCTGGAGTATAATTTCTAACATCGGGTAGCACACTCTTCAATTGTGTTTGGTTTAGTTTTGAAAATGAGTTAGAATCCTATTGCAAGAGTCCTATTGCACCAGACAAAAGCTTTCCACCCATTTTCCCCCGTTGTGTTGACACCCAAAGAACCCAAGCTTTCGTGTTTAGCTTTGGCAATTTAATGCTGGCTTTAGAGTTTTCCCCACTTTTCCGACTGTTGACTTGCTTTTTCCAAAATTGGAGCCACTTGTGTCAAATTATTGAATGTGTAGGGCCTTGAAAATGAGCTTGAAGCTAATCGGACTATTGTCAAAAAAGTTTCATACCACTGTTTTCCACGTATTTTCTGACCTTGGGGGTAGATTTTCTTTGAGCACCGCAAGGTTCTATAGAACCTTGAAAATTAGTTTTAAACCAATCGCATGGAAATTGAAAATGTCGAATGCCAGAGTTTTCCCCCGATTTTCCGACCATGGGGTTGAACTTCTCCGAATCGGTGAGACACGTATCGAATTATTTTACGTGAAGAGCTTTGAAAATTAAGTTTTTTGCCCATACATCCTTGAGTCCCCAATTTTCGCACATAGGGTGGATTTTCCAAAATCGGCGACAAAAACAAAAAAGCTTCATACAACAGTACTCCGCGATTTTGCACACTTGTGGGTGAAACTTTCCAAAATCCCGTCTTAGTGTACACTGTCAACATAGATGGAACATACTGTGAACATTTCAGCATCCGAGCTATTACGGTTTGGGCTGTGCGATGATTGTCAATACAGATATAACAAGTAAGAACGTTGCAGTCGAACGTATCCGACAGCAGAATACCCTGTTCCCAGTATAATTTTCTTATTTGTGGATTCGGAAACTATTGTCTGTATTTCAAATTTGGTGACTCTACCAGTTCAGCTGTGGGAGATATAGATTTTGTTCATTTGTGGGGGAGGGGGTGGATGAGCCAAAATTTGTTGATGCAGATTTGTCAACATTAGTCTGAAACTGTAGGAGATATACTCCTGTGAAAAAACGTGTTTTGGGGATAGAATATGCCGATTTGTGGTGGAGGGGGTGGGGGTGTAGTGGTTGTTGATGTTGACACTTCATAAATTGAGGGTATACACCAACATATGTACCAAGTTTGGTTGCTCTAGCTTCAAGGGTGTGGAAAAAAATTGCGTTCATATAAACAAACGGACATTTCGCAAACCCAATATACTCTATTTCCCTTCGAGAACAGTGTATAATAAACAGACGGACAAGGCTAGAGCGACTCGGCAATTGAAGTTGATCAATATTATACACTGTAAGGAAATTAAGAGTAAAGCTATAAAACTTATTATTATATAATTCTTCTTACTCTGGTATCCAAATATCGACCACAAATTGTTGAATTATTTCCCGAAACCTTTTCTGGTTAAGACGTAGGTGCAGCAGACAAACAAAGTTTAAAACTCGCAATGTACAGCAATTTACCGTTATCATTATAATATCTCCGAAATGGCTTATCAAAAAAGCAGTCTGAAAGCATATCGTTATGCCCACCGATATTATAACATACCACGCCCATATAGTGTAGGCCAAGCCAAACACATATTTTCTTGCAGTAGTTCCTTGCTTTAATTTCTGCTCGGTAGTTTCCAATGGCCAAGAGCCATTTAACTTCAACCAAATGCATTGCAGAGGTATTCGAAAGCTCGAATCCCGATACGGTTGCGGATTAAACATTGCAATACGAATGATCTTAGAACTCTATGCTAAGCTACTGCAATCAACTCGCTTTTATGTCGTCGTAAACTATAATGGAAAATGCAAAGTACAAATATAATTCTTATTGACTCGAATAAAGAAGTATTTTATACAACACTATTAATGTCAGCACTAAGAATAATTTAACAAAGGCCACAACGCATTTCAATATTGATAAGCTGACCAAAGATATGTGAGTGCTTATTAATGAAATTGTTGATTCGATAATACGTTAAATTCAGAGTTTACGGATGATGTGTGGTATGCACACATATAGAGTACCCACTGTACCCTGCATATTTCAAGTACATTTGAACAGAACACACTGTAACACTTTGTTGCAGTGTATACATAAACAGTCTTAAGCATACTTCAAGTGCGAGTGTAATATGATCACACAAGTATGCTACAGACTGAATAAATGCACAGTCAGCGGTTCTCACGCAAGCCGACTGCCCAGTACATAAATGCATATAACACACACTCTCTCAGCGCGGCTCTCAGCGCTGCGTATATATCTAACTACATAATTCGGTCGCTCCGCTGCCGGCGTTTCTGGCAGCGCAGTGCGCGGCCAGCGTAGCATTACTTTAAGAACAATGTGTGAATCTGAATAAAGTATCCGGAGCGACGAGAACAGTCGCTCCGTCCCAAACCAAAGAAACACGAGATTATTGATTTGAGCTAATTACATGGCGACTGTTATTGAGCTGATTACATGGCGACCGTGACAAAAGTCTAAATAGACTTGGACAACAACGACAACAACAGCATGCAGTAACAACGACAACAACAGCATGCAGCAACAACAACGGCAGCAAAAACAACAACAACAACGGCAGCAACGGCAGTAACAACATAACTATCAAACATAACTTTTAAATTGGATAATCAACGTTGGAGGGGAGGATCAAGTTGCCCTAAGGGAACAAAAATAAAAACGCAGTGAGTAGAGTGGTATGTGTGCGAAAAGAGGCGGCGAAGTGCAACGCCTCAAGCGTAAGGCATAATTGCTAAAGTGTCTGAACAGCAACGATCCATTCAGTTGGAACACATCGGTTATGCTCCACGCAGAGCTTAATTATATTGAATCGTTGCTGTTAGCAAGGAAAAAAAGCACAGCCAGCCAAACACACAACCACCTACCCTGTATAATTCATAACATTGTAAAAGGAAAGCTAACTGCGAGGGACCATTGAATTCGCCACACTGCGAATACATCTGTGCTGCCAGCCTGTGCAGCCTGCACCGGCACCGCTCGACGAAACAAGTCGAGCCAAGGATAAGTAAACCGACAGCGCTACAAAGGCGCACATCATTAATTAAACTTTTTTAAACTAATATTAATTTGCACTGCGTTGCAAACTTAATTATAAACAAGTAAGAACGTTGCAGTCGGACGCAGCCGACTGCAGAATACTATGTTCCCAGTCCTATATAATATTTTTATTTGTGTGTTCAGAAAGAGACGCGAAAAAAACTGCACAGGTGTGGGAGATATAGATATTGCTCCTTTGTGGCGGAGGGGGTATAGGGGTCCAAAAATTTTTGATGCAGATTTGTCCAGGGGGTCAACATTAGTATGTATGCCAAATTTGGTGACTCTATCTTTGAAACTGTAGGAGATATACCCCTTGAAAAACGTGTTTTGGGGATATCATATGCCGATTTGTGGGGGTGGGGTTGGGGGTCAACATTTTTTTGATGCAGATCTGTCGGGAATATCAACAGTAGCCTGTATGCCAAGTTTGGTGACTTCAGCTTTAAAAAGGGGGAAGATACAGGTTTTCCCCAAATTGCGGGGGAGCGTGTGGGGGTGTGTGGTCGATCTCGACACTTCATAAATTGACGATATACACCAACATGTGTACCAAGTTTGGTTGCTCTAGCTCAAAGATAAAGGCAAAAAAATTGCGTTCATACGGACAGACGGACATTTCGCAAACCCAATATACTATTTTCCCTTCGGGAACATAGTATAAAAACTTGGAGTCTCACCAATATCTTCATATGCTGGCGAAATGTTGCATATAGACATTTTTTCCAGAAGAAGTTTTTCCTTACTTGTGTAGACAAATTCTCTAAATTCGCTGTCGTCCAACCAATAATTGAGTTAAAACTGCCCATTATTCAGCTGGTCAATCTGTTCCCTAAAACGAAAACGATATTCTGCGATATCGAAGCAGCATTCAATTCTGAAACAATAGTGTCACTTCTGAAAAATAACTACGACATAGACATCGTTAACTCGCCACCGTTACATAGCGTTTCCAATGGTCAGGTAGAAAGATTTCCTAGCACCTTGACGGACATAGCTCGAAGACTATAAATGGATAAGTAAGCCAGCGATACAGTTGAGCTAATTATGAGGGCAACAGTGGAGTATAACAGGTCAATCCACTCGGTCACAAACCAAAAACCGCTGGATGTCATACATGCCACATCTGTCGAATTTAGACAGAAAATTAAAGAAGAAATCGAAAAGGCACAGCAAACTGTACTTGAAAGATGTAATGCAGCCAGACAAAACAGGGGTTTTGAAGTGGGCGAAAAGGTTCTGGTAAAGACAAACCGCAGATTGGGAAACAAGCTATCGCCCCTCTATATTGAAAAGAAAGTCGAGGCAGATCTGGGGACAACGGTCCTCATTGGGGGAAGAATTGTTCATAAGGACAGCCTCCCTTGACACCGCAGTTTGTTTTCTCTGTTTTTTTAACATTTTCGTTTACAATGAAATTAAATTTTTTATTCTTATTTCCACATACGGTATCAGTAGTGGAAAAAGCGATTTTCCACACTTGCTACCTTCATTTTTAACAAGCCAATACACTTGCCTCCTTAACTAAATTTTTATAGCCTCTGGTCTTGACACTCTTCACTAGATTCACATGCACAAATTTTGGCCCTCGTTAAAGGGAGGTTGGTCCATAAGACAACCTAAGGTAGCAGTCAGGGAAATTAGTTAGAATAAGAGCTAGCAGCTAAGTTCATATTACTTATCGCACAAACCTTATTTGTCTTTGTACAGGATTCAATCTGCAATCTTGTTAATGCTAGGTTTAGTACAGAGTCGGATTATCGACTATTCGCATTCCAATTATATTCCGGTAATAGACGGAAAGGTATAGGTGTGGGAACAAAGGGACCACTAGAGACATTCAAGTAACCTGACAGAATTTAATGCCATTGCAGATGAAACCGAAACACTAAAAGAGCTATTCCCACAATCCCACATGCGGAAATTATTAGATGCAGATATGGATCATATTAAGAGCTTACTGTCCGTTGTTGGAATACACCATAGAATGGCTAGAAGCCTAGATTTCCTAGGCTCAGCGTTAAAGGTCATAGCAGGCACACCAGATGCCTCCGACTTCGAAAAGATTAGATGGCCCGAATCCCAATTAATCGATGCAAGCAATAGGAAATTGATTATCAACTCAGAGACGCAAAGGCAAGTCAACAAACTAACTGACGCAGTAAATTAAATACTAAAGGCAAAAAAGAATAATTTAGTGGACACACCGCATTTGTATGAAACATTATTAGCAAGAAATAGAATATTAATTAATCAAATATCGAATTTAATTCTCACAATTACATTAGCCAAAGCCAATATAATAAATCCAACTATCTTTGAACATAATGATTTGAAAACTATTTTGAATAAACACCCAGTAGAAGTCCCCATAGTTAGCCTTACAGAAAGCGTCTAAAATTAAGGTCCTCCAGTCCGAAAATGTAGTCCACATATTAATAGCCTATCCTAGGGTAAAATCCATCTGCAAAAAGATTACGCACTACAAATACAAGACGACACCGTAGCCGATTGCAACGATGACATACTAGTAGTCAACGAGTGCGTGTCAACAACCTACGCCTCCGTTTGTAAGCACACAGCACAAGACTCCTGCGCACGAGCACGGCCTCTTGCCGAACACAACCGAGCCACCTCGAACCAGTCGCATTAATAGACGATGGTGTCATCATTATCAACGAAAGCACAGCTAAAGTGAGCACTGACGATGGCCCAGAGGTCGTAACAAACGGGACCCACCTCGTCAACTTCCGATTCTCCGCTAAAATCAATGGCACAAAATATGCGAATGAGCGCGAGATCATAGGGAAGGCACCAGGCATCGCGGGGTGACCTCTACTCAACATCATCGGTCATGACCCGGTTTTAAGCATGCCCCAACTCCACAGGATGAATAACCATAATCTCCAGGTCATCAACAACTTTAAAAATGAGTTGGGATGCACGGAAACATCCAAGCACCTGGCCACAGTCGGCGTCGTCTCAGCATTAAGATCAGCAGCTTTATCATTATCTGGCTAGTTGTAAGAAAATGGCAGACTTCGAGAAAGGTGAAAAGTATCATCAAAAGCTGTAAGGTGACCGAGGACAGTCAGAAACTTGAGGGGGGAGTAGTTAACACATAAGAGTTACACATAAATACAATACATAAGAATATCAAAAAACTTTGTTTATCCATTCGCTCCAAACGCATTCCGCTGACACAGGAGTTCAGCGCCCCGACTATTTTTTCGGCAGCATCAACGTGACACTTGACTATGTCGCAAGTGGCTACGTTAGCGCTTATGCTGAGTCGGCTTGCCGACTGCAACTTTGTAGTAATCGATTTTTGTAACTGTGGATTTCCGCCTTTAAGTTTAGCTATATGTCTTTCTTGTATTTTTGAGTCAGTTCTGTGAAACGCGCAAGCAAATAAGACGCAAATAAACAATGCTCCGGCAACAAGTCGTAATCATTGTCTTTTATTATCGCCTAGTCCAAGACTAGCGATAGGGGGTTAAGTCACCTCCGCAACATATTAACCACAAGAAGTATCACTGCTGGACCAGGACACCGCAGTCGCTACGTGGGACCGGATAACTTATTATATATAACTAATTAGCGCCCAACGTTATACTTAGGATTCACGCCTTAGAACACCAATTTTGTAAACCAGTGGCCCAATTAAGTATCTTCCTGAGTATATTTTCCATGATGGAGCTTAGCGTGGATGGGCATTTCCCTACGATGATAACGGCTATGTCGTCAGCATAGACGGTGATCTTGGGGGCCCCACCATCAAATGACGTTGGGAGCTGGTTTACAACCAGATTCCAGAGAAGGGGCGATAGTACACCTCCTTGCGGAGTGCCTCTGTGCGCCTCTTTTATTGCTGTTGTTGGGCCTCACTCAGCCTGGACCCGTCTGCAACTCAGAAGGTCCAAAGGTCGATTGCCGCTGTGCAGTTCATTGCGCGCAGTCCTTCGAGAATTGCGTGCTTCGAGACATTGTTAAGTGCACCTATGATGTCCAGAAACGCCCCCAGTGCTTTCTCTATGGTGGCTACCAGGGAATGTAGTGCGGATTCTACCGATTACCCTTTTGTGTAGGCATGTTGATTTTTCGAGAGCTGGATTTGGTTTGTACCTGTCCTTAAGCTTAGTTCGATTAACTTCTCGAGTGTTTTGAGGAGGCAGTAAGTTAAGCTAATCAGCCTGTAATCCTTCGGATACAGATGGTTGGCTGTTCTCCAGGGTTCGGGCACGTAGTTGAAGTTCAGACAACCCCTGAATATTTCTTCAAGCCATGGTGTGACTTGGGATTTCGTCATCTGTAGCATGGCTGGAAATATACCGTCTAGTCCAGGCGATTTGTAGCCGGCAAAAGAGCTGATCGCCCAGTCGATCTTCCTTGCGGTTATTATTTCTTCTTGCGTATATGCGGGTCTTATTCGTTGGTTTGGAGAGCGACTCACAGGCTCCGCGCAGCCAGGAAAGTGTGCCTCCATAAGCACATTCAGTGTTTCCTTGCTGCTTCCGGTTCAATCTCCATTGTCCTTCCGCAGAGGGCTCGGCGTGGTTGGTTTATTGCCTCTTTGCTCTTCGTACTTCTATTTTAAACTCTTTAAGTCTATGCTTGTATTCCCTCCAGATAATTTCATGGTCAGCTGCATTAGCTTACCTGAAGAATTCTGGGACTTCACGTCTAAGCACTGCAAGCTCAGGACTCTAGCTTTGCGCTTAGCCCGTGTGGGACTACAAGAAGAGTGCTATGCTTGGAGGAGTTGGCTCGTTAGACTCTCAATGGATTTCTCTATTTCGGCCTCACTCGTAGTTTCCTTTGGTTTGCCGAGTGCCTTCTCTGTCAACTTTTTGAAACGCTCCCCGTTGGTGTTCCGGGGGTTTTGAATTTTGTGGTCAAAGAAGGAGGGCTGCTGAAGTACTCTCCAATCTGTGAGATGTATCAGTGTATAATGTGAGGTCTAAAACACTTGAAGAGGTTGGTCTCACATACGTGGCATCTTCGCCAGTATTAGCCACATTTCAGTTAGTTATTAATAGAAACTGCCCCACACTGTGTGGTGTGCGTTTGGTTCGGCCACTATGACCAGCGGGTGCCGCTTTCCGGTTGCTGTCACAAGCTTGTGCAGCTCCTCGGGTGGTGCGGGTTGGTCGTGTGCCATAAAGCAGTACTCTATCAGTGTTGTACTGCCGCCATCGTCTTCTAGTGCCACAACCGTTAGATCATCAGTACTGTAATGAAGTAATAAGTAGCTATGGATGCCTTTTTTACAAAGGCAGTTCTATTTCTACTTATGGTTGTCGGGATAAATATTGCGTGTTTGACCTTATGCCGGACACCCTGATTCCAGACGATATCCAGTGCTCCTGCAATAAGGCCATGTCGAGAGAAGGAGCTCCGTTTAGGCGAGCTTACTCTTGTAAAGGTTTAGCTGAAGGACCTTCAACTGCATTGTTGGTTGATACTTTTCCACCTCCCCTGATTCTAGCTTTTTCCCAAATAGTGGATACAGAACGTCCTCTGCCTCCTTGCTGATTTGGATGAGGTAATGCTGCCCGCTTCTACTCTGAGGCAGCGGCTCGGCAGCATGTAGCACCTGCTATTCAGACGTTGGCACGTCGGGGTTGTATGTCATGAACAGTCTCAACGCCATATCTGGGACGACGACTCTGGAAATAAGTACCTTTGCCTTCGGTACCGACGGAATCAATGTTCTGTCAACTACCTCCAGCTTGGCCCCGTCCCACAGGTCCTGGAGTGCCGCAGCAGCCCCCTCACCCAGTTAAGCGTCGGTTCGTCGTTGCATTTGCGGATCTTAACCCCATTCAGTCACCCCGCCCCATCAAATGTGGGCATCAGGGAGTCCGGTAGGGCCTCCATCCTCTCAAATAACACCTCGAGCAGCTTCATCTCCACCATCTTCCACTGCTCTATCGTCATCTGGCCTTGCGGGTTGCTCCGGTCGATGAGTGCCACGATCAAGTGTCTTTTGGCCACGTCGCTCGCCTTTGCTGTGTTTGTTATGGAATGCCTCACATTCGCCTTCTGCGTTTGCCGATTACCTGCGGGGTTTTCGGTCTCTCGGTGGAACGCTGCCTTTTTTGGGCGGTAAGCTTCTCCACACGATTGGCGAAGTGGCCATCTTTAGTTGCGTGCTGGGGTCTTGATGCAAAATGCTCCCGACTCTCTTTGATCCTGCTTTCTGTCCAGCCAATGGACTCCTCTTCGGAATCCCGTCAGTCTGCCTTGGATCCTCAATGCAGCTTTGTATTGTGCCTTCGCCTTCAGTCCATCCTATGACTTCGACTTGGGCTCTTCCTTGCGTGAGGAACTGGTGTCCAAAACTTGTCCAGAGATTAAAGGAGGCATTCTTCGGTGTTGAGGAACACTTCGCTATCTAGGTCTGAGTCTGCATCGACTACGGCACTTGGTTGCAAAAGTGACCTGTTGTTTGTGGCAGTAGCTGTGAGATCACTGAGACCTGCTCCCGCTCAGCGAAGTTGTGACCACTGTGACCGCGGCCACGCATCCCACCGACGTTTGGGCTGACATCCCAGTCCGAGTTGCATTCGTCCATCCTGCAAGGTTGGTGGTTTTTTTCTGATTTTTGATTTTTGCTAGCCCTGACATAAGTGAACAATCATATTACTTTAGCACATGAAGAGTGCTTGGGTCATTGGGCTTACATACTTTATGGCTGCAACAAAGTGTTACAGTGTGTACTCGATATATGCACATGCTACAATTGAATTTGTTGCTGTTCAATTAAGTATCTGTGGTGTTTTCCTTTGTCCTTCGTCAGATTGCTCTGTATATTCTTCGCATGCTTCTGCTATACATTCTGTCTTCTATATGCTTTGTGATCATGATTTTCTTGTAGTTTTTGGTGATTTAAATTTTTCTGGAACTACCTGGATTTCTAGTCCAGATTCTAGAGTGTTGACTCCCACGACTCAGCACGATTTTATTGACAGCTTATTACGGATGTCATTGTGTCAAATCAATGGTATCCTAAATTCTATATTTAACATATTTGATTTAAATTTTGTTTTGGATTCTCCTTCTATTCTGTCTCACGTACTGTACCTATATCCCTTCCTGAAGATCCTTATCACCCAACTTAGGAAGTTGGTCTCAGCTTTACATGCGCAGAGACATGGATAGAGCAATTCAATTTTCTTACTCCACTTTAAACTCATTATTTGATACTTGTGACCCGTTGATTTAACCATGTAGGTCTAACAAGCCCGTATGGTTTACGCAGGATTTAATAAGCTTAAAAAATAGAAAGTGGAGATTGTACAAGAAGTTCAAGGAATCAGGCCCTTTTTCTGGATTTCTCTCGCTATTTGATTGCCCGATCTAGCTTCTCTGTACTTAATACCCATTGCTATAATAACTACCTTAGAAGCTGTAGGTTATAGTTTCAGCGGGATGCTAAAAGGTTTCATAACTTCGTTAATATGAAGCGTAGGTAATCAACACTTCCATCAACCTTAATTTTTGAAAAAACGACAGCTGACCCTTATCAGGCTATTGCCGATCTTTATGCTGAGTTTTTTCAAACGACTTATAGTTCACATCCTCATCAAATGGTTTCGCCTTATCCTTATCATGTAAATGACTCCAATTGCATTTTTGGATCTTAATAACTGAAAGTTCGCTTCTACGTGATTTAAAGGCCATTTAGTCCGAATTTTCACCGGGACCTGATGGAGTAGCTAGCTGCGTGCTTAGGTACTGTGCTGAAGGTTTATTTAAGCCATTTTTTATTCTTTTTAAATTATCTTTGGAGTTGTGCTCTTTCCATAACATTTGCAAAGAATCATTGATGTTATTTACACTGATTTCAGTAAGGCTTCTGACACTGTTAATCATTCTCTTTTACTTCACAAGCTTCATCTTCTAGGATTTCCAAATAACTTAATTCTTTGAATCTCTAACTACTTAACTATTAGAACCCAAAAGGTTTATTTCAACGGCTTAATCTCTAAGTCTGTTCAAGTTACTTCCGGAGTACCACAAGGCCCCTTATTATATACGTTGTTCATAAATGACCTTCCTTCTGTCATAAATCACTCTCGGGTGCTGATGTATGCCGATGATGTTAAATTGCGCCTGTCATTTACTGATTTTCTATCTGGTCAAAGGTTGCAAACTGATCTTGATAGTTTTCAAGCCTGGTGTCGGGTAAATTTATTAAATCCTTACTGTGGTAAGTGTAACGTCATGTCTTTTTATAGGCTAGTGCCCTTTTTAAATCAATATATTCTTAATGATAAGCCGCTTGTTCGAATTGAGTCAGTTAATGATTTGGGTATCCTTTAAGATCCCAAGCAGAAGTTTAACAAGCATATCTCTTCTAGCGCTAATCGTACCTTTGGTGTCCTGGGTTTCGTAGAACCATGCTGGGTATAATCTTCATACACAAACAAATTAACGGATGATCTAGAAACTTTTTCTTCTTTAAGTTCACACCTGTAATTATAATTCTATTCAAAACCCCTCTCGAATCTTATGCTCCAACTATAACAATCATTTCCATCTACTATCTTAAGGTGGGAACTCACTTCAATCTAGATCGCGATCCAGCATCATTGTATGCGTGGAGTTGAGCGAAAATATGCATGTGTGCGTCGTCCATGTGAGCTCTGTCTGTGATCGCGATCAAGATGAGCGCGATTACAGAAACTAAAGAGCGCACTCCTCTCAACCGAAAGTTTCTTGATCGGAGCGGAATATCAACATATGCTTGATATTTTTCTCCGATCATGAAGCTTTGTTGTTGCCAAATTACGCTTATTAGCATATTTGGTGGTGGTTTTTTCACATGCTCTTCGAATGGCTCGCGCTCAGAGTCATATGTGTTGTTGCTTTTCATTGAGTTGCGTTGGCGTTCTCTGCTTTGTCCGTATTGATTGTTTATGTTTTGTTTGCAGCATTTCGATACGTTCTGCCTATTGCATTTTGTTGTTGGTCGTTTTGATTGTTATGAATTTTAATGAAAAACTTATAAGTTGCTCTCTCTTAAGTCATGATCTGATCGCTAGTGACTATCATGATCGCGATCACACGTACACGCATGATCGCGATCATGATTGAAGTGAGTTCACACCTTTATGCTACTTCAACTTCTACACTTATAAATTTACTCTGACTGTATTTGTGTAATCAATAGGTACTTGTTTGTATATTGCCATTTTGGTGTTAAGTCTGAATTTTCATGTTCGCTATCTTTCGTAACCGTACGTTATGCGTCGTGCCCATATGTCGGTTGGGCAGGAGGCAGGTTGCATTTATGCTTGGTTTATTAGTACCTCAACGTCCGTGAAATGAAAAAAAAGTAAGAACGTTGCCGTCGGACGTATCCGACAGCAGAATACTCTGTTCCCAGTATTCTGCTGTCGGATACGTTCGACTGCAACGTTCTTACTTGTTATATCTGTATTGACAATCATCGCACAGCCCAAACCATAATAGCTCGGACGCTGAAATGTTCACAGTATGTTCCATCTATGATGAAAGTGTACACTAAGACGGGATTTTGGAAAGTTTCACCCACAAGCGTGCAAAATTGCGGAAAACTGTGGTATGTAGCTTTTTTGTTTTTGTCGCCGATTTTGAAAAATCCACCCTATGTGCGAAAAATGGGGTACTCAAGGTTGTATGGGCAAAAAACTTCATTTTCAAAGCTCTTCACGTAAAATAATTCGATACGTGTCTCACCGATTCGGGGAAGTTCAACCCCATGGTTGGAAAATCGGGGGAAAACTCTGGCATTCGACATTTTCAATTTTCATGCGATTGGTTTAAAACTAATTTTCAAGGTTCTATAGAACCTTGCGGTGCTCAAAGAAAATCTACCCCCAAGGTCAGAAAATACGTGGAAAACAGTGGTATGAAACTTTTTTGACAATAGTCCGATTAGCTTCAAGCTCATTTTCAAGGCCCTACACATTCAATAATTTGACACAAGTGGCTCCAATTTTGGAAAAAGCAAGTCAACGGTCGGAAAAGAGCGGAAAACTCTGGAGCCAGCATTTAATTGCCAAAGCTAAACTCGAAAGCTTGGGTTCTTTGGGTGTCAACACAACGGGGGAAAATGGGTGGAAAGCTTTTGTCTGGTGCAAAAGGATTCTTGCAATAGGATTCTAACTCATTTTCAAAACTAAACCAATCATAATTGAAGAGTGTGCTACCCGATGCTAGAAATTATAAACCATCCCGTCGCCACGGACGGTAAATTTTTATCAAGGTAAACGAATGAAATTATTAGTTCTTTTTGTGCTTTTTGGGCTTAGCACCCTGGCAGGTAGATCAATCAACACTTCCAAAGTTGGGTGATGAGGATTTTCAGGAAGGGAAATCCCAAACAAAATTCAGATCAAATATGTTAAATAATGAATTTAGGATACCATTGATTTGACACAATGACATCCGTAATAAGCTGTCAATTAAGTCGTGCTGAGTCGTGGGAGTCAACACTCTAGAATCTGGACTAGAAATCCAGGTAGTTCCAGAAAAATTTAAATCACCAAAAACTACAAAAAAATCACGATCACAAAGCATATAGAAGACAGAATGTATAGCAGAAGTATTCGAACAATATACAGAGCAATCTGACGAAGGTGGTACGTAGGAACAAGTAATAACAAGTAAGAATGCTATAGTCGAGTATACCCGACTACGGAACTCCCTGTACCCAGGTCTAAAACATTTAATCACATCTACGTCATCTTGCACATACATACACACATACACAAAGACGCACACACACACTGGCGGCAAAAGCGACAGCGCAAGCGAGGCAATTTAATTGGTGGCTGTGCTTCTTCTTCCCTCCTCTCGCTGCATCACTGAATCTTCTTTCGTGAATAACTTCCGTGTTTATTATCCGATCGACTTGAACAGTAGATTAAAAGAGACTAAACTATTGTACATGCCAAATCTTAAAACTATATCTTGAAAATTGTTACTGTAAAACGGTTTTAATCGATTTGCGGGGGAACGGGGGGAGATATCTGAAATATGAAACAAACTTGATCTGCGTATGGTATACAGGAACCTACATTTCAAATTTGGTGTCTCTAGCTCTTGTAGTTGCTGAGATCGACGCGTTCATACGGACAGACGGACAGACGGACAGACAGACGGACATGGCCAAATCGAAATCTCTTTTGATACTGATCAAGAATATATATACTTTATAGGGTCGGAGATGTCTCCTTCTGTCTGTTACATACTTTTGCACAGATGTAATACCCCTTTTTACCCATTTTATGGGTACAGGGAGTAAAAAGGCAAACACCACAAATACTTAATTGAACAGCAACAAATTCAATTGTAGCATGTGCATATATCGAGTACACACTGTAACACTTTGTTGCAGTCATAAAGTATGTAAGCGCAATGACCCAAGCACTCTTCATGTGCTAAAGTAATATGATTGTTCACTTATGTCAGGGCTAGCAAAAATTTTGCAATCAAGTGCCGTAGTCGATATAGACTCAGACCTAGATAGCGAAGCGTTGCTCAACAATCTCCGGACAAGTCTTCGGACACCAGTTTCTCACGCACGGAAAAGACCAAGACGAAGTCAAAGGATGGACTGAAGGCGAAGGCACAATACAAAGCTGCATTGAGGATCCAAGGCAGACTGACGAGATTCCGAAGAGGAGTCCCTTGCCTGGACAGAAAGCAGGATCAAAGAGAGTCGGGAGCATTTCTCATCAAGACCCCAGCACGCAACTAAAGATGGCAACTTCGCCAATCGTGTGGAGAAGCTTACCGCCAAAAAGCGGTAGCGTTCCACCGAGAGTACAAAGACCGGAACCCCCGCAGGTAATCGGCAAACGCAGAAGGCGAATGTGAGGCATCCCAAAACAAACACAGCAAAGGCGAGCGACGTGACCAAAAGACACTTGATCGTGGCACTCATCGACCGGAGCAACCCGCAAGGCCAGATGACGATAGAGCAGTGGAAGATGGTGGAGATGAAGCTGCTCGAGGTGTTATTTTAGAGAATGGAGGCCCTACCGGACTCCCTGATGCCCACATTTGATGGGGCGGGGTGGCTGAATGGGGTTAAGATCCGCAAATGCAACGACGAACCGACGCTTAACTGGGTGAGGGGGCTGCTGCGGCACTCCAGGACCTGTGGGACGGGGCCAAGCTGGAGGTAGTTGACAGACCATTGATTCCGTCGGTACCGAAGGCAAAGGTACTTATTCCCACAGTTGTCGTCCCAGATATGGCGTTGAGACTGCCCAGGACATAGAACCCCGACCTGGCAACGTCTGAATGGAAGGTGCTACATGCTGCCGAGCCGCTGCCTCAGAGCAGAAGCGGGCAGCATTACATCATCAAATTTGGCAAGGAGGCAGAGGACGTTCTGTATCCACGATATGGGAAAACGGCGTGGTGCGTAGGTAGCGTGTACCTACGTCTGAAGAAACGCCACCCCACAGACGACAACAAAAACACGCTAGAGTCAGGGGAGGTGGAAAAGTATCTCGGCCTAGAAGCTGTGACCGACGCCTAAACTTAACTGGCTCTAAACTTAACGGACGCAGCAGGCGACGGTGGAACGACCATGGCAGTCGACCCCGTCGAGGAATCAGCAACCAAAAATGCAGTTGAAGGTCCTTCAGCTGAACCTTCACAAGAGTAAGCTCGCCTCAACGGAGCTCCTTCTCGCTAGAGGAAGGAGCCTTCGAAATGGCCTTATTGCAGGAGCATTAGATATCGCCTGGAAATAGGGTATAAGTAGTAAGTAAGTAAGTAGGCATAAGTTCAAACACGCAATATTAATCCCGACAACCGTAAGTAGAAATATAACTGCCTTTGTAGAAAAGGCATCCATAGCTACTTATTACTTCATTACAGTACTGATGATCTAACGGTTGTGGCACTAGAGGACGATGGCGGCAGTACAACACTGATAGCGTCCTGCTATATGGCACACGACCAACACGCACCACCCGAGGAGCCGCACAAGCTTGTGACAGCAACCGGAAAGTGGCACCCGCTGGTCATAGTGGCCAACGCCAACGCACACCACACAGCGTGGGGCAGTTTCTATTAATAACTTACCGAAATGTGGCTAATACTGGCGAAGAAGCCACGTATGTGAGACCAACCTCTTCAAATGTTTTAGACCTCACATTATACACTGATAGCAAACCAGAGTCACAGATTTGAGAGTACTTCAGCAGCCCTCCTTCTCTGACCACAAATATATTAGTTTTAATATAAAATTCAATTACCGAATTAGAATTCAAAACCCCCGGAACACCAACGGGGAGCATTTCAAAAAGTTGACAGAAAAGGCACTCGGCAAACCAAAGGAAATTACGAGTGAGGCCGAAATAGAAAAATCCATAGAGAGTCTATCGAGCCAACTCCGCCAAGCATAGCACTCTTCTTGTAGTCCCACACGTGCTAAGCGCAAAGCGTAGACCACCATGGTGGAGTCTTGAGCTTGCAGTGCTTAGACGTGAAGTCAGAGAAATCTTCAAGTTAGCTAATACAGCTGACCATGAAATTATCTGGAGGGAATACAAACATAGACTTCAAGAGTTTAAAAAAGAAGTTCGAATAGCAAAGAGCAATCTTCGAAGAACTTCTGCTCTACGATCGAGAACTCCTCACAAACATTCCGATTCAGGAAGCTACTACTCCAGTCAACCAACCACGCAGAGCCCTCTGCGGATGGACAATGGAGATTGGACCGAAAGCAGCAAGGAAACACTGAATGTGCTTATGGAGGCACACTTTTCTCTCTTTGCGGAGCCTGTGAGTCGCTCCCAAAAACAACGAATAAGATCCGCATATACGCAAGAAGAAATAATAACCGCAAGGAAGATCGACTGGGCGATCAGCTCTTTTGCCGGCTTCAAGTCTCCTGGACTAGACGATATATATCCAGCCATGCTACAGATGCTGAAATCCCAACACCATGGCTTGTAGAAATATTCAGGGGTTGTCTGAACTTAAACTACGTGCCCGAACCCTGGAGAACAGCTAGAGTTGTATTCTTGCCGAAATTAGGCAAAACCAACCATCTGTATTCAAAGGATAACAGGCCGATTAGCTTAACTTACTGCCTCCTCAAAACACTCGAGAAGTTAATCGAACTACGCTTAAGGACAGGTACAAACCAAATCCAGCTCTCGAAAAATCAACATGCCTACACAAAAGGGTAATCGGTAAAGTCCGCACTACATTCCCTGGTAGCCACCATAGAGAAAGCACTGGGGGCATTTTTGGACATCATAGGCGAACTTAACAATGTCTCCAAGTACGCAATTCTCGAAGGACTGCGCGCAATGAACCCCACAGCGGCAATTGACCTTTGGATAGACAACCTTGTGAGTTGCAGACGGGACCAGGATTAGTGGGGCCCAATAATAGCAATAAAAGAGGCTCACAGAGGCACTCCGCAAGGAGGTGTACTATCGCCCTTTCTCTGGAATCTGGTTGTAAGCCAGCTCCTAACGTCATTTGATGGTAGGGCCCCAAGATCACCGTCTATGCAGACGACATAGCCGTAATCATCGTAGGGAAATGCCCATCCACGCTAAGCTCCATCATAGAACATACACTCAGGGAGATACTTATTTGGGTCACTGGAGTCGGAAGAAGAATCAATGCGGAGAAAACGGACCTTATACTCTTCACGAAGAGGTACAAGGTACCTGCAAGGACCCCACCCCGAATCGAAGAATCCAGACTCGTACCGAAGATACAGGTCAAGTATCTGGGGGTAGCTCCGGACAGAAAACCGAGTTGGAAATCCAATGTAATGGAAGGGGTCAAGATGGCTACCAATGCACTATATGCATCCAAGAAGATGCTAGACTGCACATGGGGCCTCTCGCCCTTTCTAATGCAATGGATCTTCATTCTATCCCACGGCATCATTGTGTGGTGGCCGGCAACTGCAAAATATCACCTACTTAAGGCTGATGGAGAAGACCCAGAGACAGGCACTACTGTGCATTACAGGGGCACTGAGAACAACTTCAACAAAAGCCCTCGAGAAAATCCTAGATGTGGATCCCATGGACATACACGCGAGACAAATAGCTCAAAAAAGCACACAACACCTGATGGCAATAGTAAATATGGCTCTTCAGAGCCTACGACACTGCGAGATCGGCAGGGAACGATTAAGTAGCACGGACCACATGACCCCTGTGATGAACCTTAACCATAAAACATAAATGATGATTGGTCCAACGACTGGCTAACAGGCTCGGCACCGAAGCAGTGGACGATCAACATCTACACAGACGGCTCTAAGATGCAGAATGGAGTATTCGCGGCGGCTTATTGTGAGGAGCTCAACATAGAGCTACCATATAAACTACCGGACTATTGCAGCATCTTCCAGGCGGAGGCCTTCGCCATCCGAAAGGCGGCTGAAGCTGCCTTAGAGCTCAACACGCAGCACACATATGTCAACCTATTCGTTGACAGTCAGACGGCCATAAAATCCTTATTATCGGACGCCATTAAATCCAAAAATGTTCTGGCAAGCAGGGAAGCAGGGGATGCATTAAGCGCATCCAAGAGAGTGCGCATCTACTGGGTTCCCAGCCACCGAGGCATTAGCGGAAATGAAAAGGCAGACGAGTTAGCTAAGGATGGCGTGGCACTAACGGCTGGTAGCGTCAAGAAACTACCAATCCCCTTGCAAGCGATATATACGGAACTCGAAGAACAAGCTCAATGGACTGTCAGCCGCAGATGAAGAGCTGCGACTACATGCAGAACGGCAAATATAATGTTTAACGTGCGAAACGCCTAGCATTCTCGCCACATCCTATCGCTCCAACGAAAGGACTGGAGGACGCTGCTAGGTATTCCAACGGGACACTCCATGACAGCGGCCCATGCGAAGAAGCTTGGCAACAACTGCACGAATGACGACACTGACGACAACTGCACGAAGTGCAAAGAACCGGGGCTACCGAAACCCTGGAACACCTCCTCTGTACCTCTCCAGCGCTCATGAGAAGCAGACTCAACAATCTGGGATCCCATACCTTCACTTCACTAGAGAGTGTATCGAGGACACCACTGAACCAACTCTTAAAATTCGCGGAAGTTATCTTCAAAGAATCTTAAACGTCGCAAGTGTCAACTATGCGGTAGCACTAAGGACCAGATGGTATATGTGAGGTCACCCGTGGGGGTGACCTGCCGTCTTAACCTAACCTATGTCATCGTAAGCCAAAGTTTTATGTACACATGCAACACTCAACAACGGCAACATCATAAGAAATAACAGCAGCGGCAACAACATAAAAACAACAACTACGCAGGACAGGAGGGATAGCTGGAAATCAAACAAAGACAATCATCTGAGTGAGTAGAGTGCGGATGGAAAAAGTGTGTAGGAAAAAGAAACAATGGCGCGGCTGCGTTAAGCAACGACTGAGGACGGAAATTTACCATCTCATTAGTGAGCTAAACCCGCCAAAATGGACGGAATCGGTGTCCATACACACAAAGCGTAATTTTCATGTGGCACAGTTGGTGCACTTAATAAAGAAAGAAACGAAACACACACCATCCGACACCTATCACCAGATAAATCTTGTAAACAATAAGCTAACAAAAATATCTGAACCGGAAAAAATATCTATCCCGGAATTCAAGAGGCTCTGCCCATCGGATTGCAGAGATCCACTTTACGAAGTGGAGTGCAGATATACTTGCACGTTCGCCGTGGGAGAACAGCTTATGCGAGGACCAGCACCGGCCACGTCTAGCGCGTTAAGCTAGACCCAGAAGACAAAGTTCGCCGATTGGAAAAAGCCTGTGACCAGCACCGGCACAGCCAATGCAACAAACTGACCCAAAGGGGATTGGCAACTACAAAAAGCGCCCATCATGTTATCATTATTATAATTATACATTAGTAGTGTAAAAAATTTAGAAAACTAATCATGTTATCATTATTATTATTATGTATTAGTAATATACAAAATTTAAGAAAACCAATGTTAAATTGAGCGTGAACTCGCCGAAGAAGTATATGAGTAGGGCAAATGATCTAGGAAAAATTTAAATTTGAAATAAAAAATCTAAAAGTATGCAAAATAAATATAAACAAGTAAGAACGTTGCAGTCGGACGCACCCGACTGCAGAATATTATGTTCCCAGTCCTATATAATTTGGTTATTTGTGTGTTCAGAAAGAGACGCGAAAAAAACTGCACAGGTGTGGGAGATATAGATTTTTCTCCTTTGCAGGGGAGGGGGTGGGGTGGTCAACATTTTTTTTATGCAGATTTGTTCAGAAGGTTAACATTAGTATGTGTGTCAAATTTGGTGTCTCTACCTGTAAAGGTGTGAGAGATATAAATTTTTCTCCTTTGCGGGGAGGAGGTGGGGTGATCAAAAATTTTTTGATGCAGATTTATCCAGATGGTCGATCTCGACACTTCATAAATTGACGATATACACCAACATGTGTACCAAGTTTGGTTGCTCAGCTCAAAGATAAAGGCAAAAAAATTACGTTCATACGGACAGACGCACATTTCGCAAACCCAATATACTATTTTCCCTTCGGGAACATAGTATAAAAATCTTTAGCTAGGGATAATAGATAAAGTTCCCAAGGTTATTACCAAAATTTTTTTGGACGTTGATGTAGTAAAACGGGCAGTACATTCAAGTGGCCCAACGACACCAAGCATGTTAACGCGCGGACCCTGGCAAAATGCAATCCACCTCCCGCCCAACCGACAGAGGGGCGCGCCGCATTACATGCGGTAAAGAAGATCGCATAACAGAAAAATAAGTACAAGCTAAATAAAAGTTCTACATAAATTAAAACAATAGACAAAAACTAGCAATAGATTACACAGATAACATAAAAGTGAAGTTCTGAGTAAGGAAATAGAAGTAGCAAATTGCTACGAGCAATACATATCAATCGCGATCGCTAGCTTTATACAAACGGACGTGTTTTTTTCTTGCGCCTCGCAATTAATTTTTCTTTCCCCGTTTTAAGCAATTATTAAATTGCAAGTTTTTATATTTGTGACGTGTGTTTACATTCGGTTGTGTTAAACACCTGTGTTGGACTTTAGCTGTGATTATTTGTGCTTTATTTGCAAATGTAAAATTTTTGTGCCTATACACAACAACAAACTGCAGCCAAGCATTCTGTTTGATTTTGCAGTTGCATTGCTGTCTGCATATAATTTGTTTTTGTGTGTACTCACTTCATTCTCTTTGTTTATCTCTCTCGCGCGCTTACATTTGTTGTGTTGTTGGTGTTGGTCGCGGTCTTTTCTGTTAGAATTCCGTTTGTGAGTTTCGGTCGTCGCGCCCGCGCTTTGTATTGTTATTGTGTTTGTAAGTACAAATCAGCGGTAGTTGTTTAACCCTAGGGTGCCTTTCCGTTCTTTTTACAATCTTTTTTGGTTCTTTTGATTTATATTTTATTTTTTTGATTATCTTTTTTATATTCTATTTTCTTATATTTAAATTCCTTTTTGCAAGAATGTTTGTCTGTTACAATAAAAATTGCCAGGTTAGAGCAAACTCTAAGATGGGCTTTGTTTGCTGCTGGCTGTGTGATAATGTGTCACACGAAAAATGTGCTGGCCTAGACGGCAGAAGTGTGGACCGGATTGAGTCGAAATCTGGCCTCAAGTGGACATCTGTATCCTGTAGGGATGTTGAACGGGACATCATGGGTTTCATGAGGCAGACTAAAAAAGGCTTTGGTGACATATTCGGGCGGTTCAAAAAACTGTTCGATGGTTTTTCCGACTTGGAGAACGAATTCAAAAGTATGAAACTTTTGAATGAGACTCAAAACGGAAGAAGGCTAATTTTAGGCTGTCTATTGGCCCCAATGAACTGCAACTCCCCACACATGTTTCCACTACATCCGCAACTAATAAACAGTTAGAATTAATAAATTTATCGTCCCCCTCTACTTTTAATTCAATAATCAGAAGTGACGAGAATAGCATCGTACCCATGGATGTTGTTCCTTCTGACCCCGTAGAGCATTCTGATTCGCTGGCTATTAACACTGTTGATCCGGATCAAAAGCCTAGTGATAATATACCGGTCGAATCAACTGGTCTAGCAACCAATGCTGTGGCTCCAGTGGATGCAACTGCTTTGGTTACTAAGAAGACCCTTATAGGAATTCCACCACGGAAACAAATCTTTGTTTCCAGGCTTGCCCCTGATACTACATCTGATGATGTGAAGGCCTTTATACAGGCCAAATCTAAAGCCCACATTACGGTGGAAAAATTCAAATTTACGTATTCTCGGGAAATTTCGTCATTTAAAATAAGTGTTCCGGCTGAATATTTCAACAATATTTGTTGCAAAGAATTCTGGCCCGACCACTTAGTTATCAAAGAATATACCGTAAAAAAGAAAAATCGGCCTCCGATTTCACTTCCTTCTTCCGGTGGTAGTTCTAACCCAACTCTTGTAATATCTGATAGTTCAAAAAACTAACATCCTCCCTCTCACTTGGCTATCAGAATGTAAGAGGTCTTTGTAGTAAACTTAGTAATCTTTATCTAAATAGCCTAACTTTTCCTTTCCATGTCGTTGCCTTTTCTGAAACATGGCTAAGGCCCGACATCCTTAATCCTGAAATCCTGTCTAACAAATTCTCCATTTATAGAAAAGATCGCGCCCCTCGTCGTGGTGGTGGTGTTCTTATTGCTGTTGACGCTGATTTATCATCGGAGCTTGTAATAATCGATAATTGTATAGATATTGAATTTGTTGCTGTAAAATTGTGTATGTCCAGTATTTGCTTTTATATTACTTGTTCTTATATTCCACCTTCTTCCGATATTTCGATATATTCTTTGCATTCTTCTGCTATACAATCTGTCTCATCTATGGTTTCTGATCGTGATTTTCTTGTAGTTCTTGGTGACTTTAATATCGCCGGAACTACCTGGATTTCAAGTCCCGATTCTAGCGTGTTGACTCCCACATCTCAGCACGATTTTATTGAAAGTTTATTTGGGATGTCATTGTGTCAAATCAATGATATCCCAAATTCTTCACATAAAATGCTTGATCTTGTTTTTGTCTTGGATTCCTCATTCTATTCTGTCTCCCGTACTGAACCTATATCCACTCCTGAAGATCCTTATCACCCAACTTTGGAGGTGTTGATTGACCTACCAGCCAGTGTGCCAAGCCCTGGTAGAGAACCGGCTGAGCGAGTTCGTCAATTTCGGAAAACCGATTTTACTAAACTTGCTCAGCTTCTATCCCAGACTGACTGGTCCCAGCTGTATATGTGTAGAGACATGGATTGTGCAATCAATTACTTTTATTCTACCTTAAATTCATTATTTGATTCTTGTGTCCCGTTTTGTAACCCTCGTAGGTCTAACAAACCTGTGTGGTTTACACGTGAATTAATAAACTTAAAAAATAGAAGGTCGAGATTGTACAAAAAGTTCAAGGAATTTGGCGCTTCCTCGGATTTCTCTCGCTATTTGATTGCCCGATCTAACTTCTATGCACTTAATTTACACTGTTATAACAACTACCTCAGGAGCTGTAGGTTACAGTTTCAGCGGGATCCTAAAAGGTTTTATAACTTCGTTAATGCGAAGCGTAGGTCATCAACATTTCCATCAACTGTATTTTTTGAAAAAAGACAGCTGACTCAGATCAGGCTATCGCCGATCTTTTTGCCGAATTTTTTCAAACGACTTACAGTTCACAACCTTATCAATTGCTTTCGCCTTATCCTTATCAGGTAATTAACTCCAATTGCATTTTTGGGCCTTTAATCACTGAAAGCTCGCTTCTACGTGATTTGAAGTCTATTAACCCCGTATTTTCTCCGGGACCTGATGGAGTACCAGGCTGTGTGCTCAAGTACTGTGCTGAAGGTATTTTTAAGCCATTATTTGTTCTTCTTAAATTGTCCGTGGAGTTGTGCTCTTTCCCCAATATTTGGAAAGAATCATTTTTTATTCCTCTCCATAAAAAAGGAAATAAGACTAATGTTGAGAACTATAGAGGTATTTCTAAGTTGTCTGCTATTCCTAAGATTTTGAGAAATTAATAACTTCTCAACTTCAACATTTATGTAGGTCTATAATTTCACCCTGCCAGCATGGGTTTGTGAAATATAGATCTACTACCACTAACCTATTGGAATTCACTTCTCTTGTTATTAAGGGATTTCAATCTAAAATGCAAACAGATGTTATTTACACTGATTTCAGTAAGGCTTTTGATTCTGTTAATCATTCTCTTTTACTTCACAAGCTTCATCTTCTAGGATTTCCAAATAACTTAATTCTTTGGATTTCTAACTATTTAACTCTTAGAACCCAAAAGGTTTATTTCAAAGGCTTTGTCTCTAAGTCTGTTAAAGTTACTTCCGGAGTACCACAAGGAAGTCATCTTGGCCCCTTATTATTTACTCTTTTCATCAATGACCTTCTTCTGTCGTAAAGTACTCTCGGGTGCTGATGTATGCCGATGATGTTAAACTTTGTCTGTCATCTACTGATTTCTTATCTGGTCAAAGGTTGCAAACTGATCTTGACAGTCTTCAAGCCTGGTGTCGGGTAAATTTATTAAATCTCAATTGTGGTAAGTGTAAAGTAATGTCCTTTTACAGGCAAATGTTTTTTAACAGTTATATACTTAATGGTAAGCCGCTTGTTCGAATTGAGTCGGTTGAAGATTTGGGTATCCTTTTAGATTCCAAGCTGAAGTTTGACAAGCATATCTTTTCCACCGTTAATCGTGCAAAACTAATTTAGCCGATTAACTCAGAAAAATCAATTTCGCCATTAATTAGTTTGTGCAAAAAAATTACACAAAGCATGGTTCTACGATCAGAAAGAGAAGGAAGATTTATTAGTAAAAGTCTACTACGATAAGGCAAGCGAGTATTAGGATCCAGTTAAGACCACGGAGCAGAAATTTTTTTGTACCGATTTTGTTCTATCCTGATGAACTTTGTACTGGGGACACCAAATACAAGACCCATATTCAAGAATAGGACGAATTCTTTAGACCAGCGTTTAATGAAACCTAGGACACCAAAGGCACGATTAGCGGTGGAAGAGAAATGTTTGTCAAATTTCAGCCTGGAATCTAAAACATCTCCACTTACCACAATTAAGATTTAATAAATTAACCCGACACCAGGCTTGAAAACTGTCAAGATCAGTTTGCAACCTTTGACCAGATAAGAAATCAGTAGATGACAGACTAAGTTTAACATCATCGGCATACATCAGCACCCGATAGTGAATTATGACAGAAGGAAGGTCACTTATGAACAGAGTAAATAATAAGGGACCAAGATGACTTCCTTGTGGTACTCCAGAAGTAACTTGAACTGACTTAGAGATTAAGCCTTTGAAACAAACCTTTTGGGTTCTAAGAGTTAAATAATTGGAGATCCAAACAATTAAGTTATTTGGAAATCCTAGAAGATGAAGTTTGTGAAGTAAAAGAGAATGATTAACAGAGTCAAAAGCCTTACTAAAATCAGTATAAATAACATCTGTTTGCATTTTAGATTGAAATCCCTTAATGACAAATGAAGTAAATTCCAATAGGTTAGTGGTAGTATATCTACATTTCACAAACCCGTTCTAAAAGGTGAAATTATGAATCTACACAGATGTTGAGGTTATTTATTTCTTAAAAATGTTAGGAATAGCTGACAACTTAGAAATGCCTCTATAGTTCTCGACGTTAGACTTATTGCCTTTTTTATGGAGAGGAAAAATAAATTATTCTTTCGAAATGTTAGGCAAAGAGCCCAACTTCACAGACAATTTAAAATGAACAAATAGTGGCTTAAAATACCTTCAGCGCAGTACATATGCACACAGCTTGGTACTCCATCAGCTCCCAGTGAAAATACGGGCTTAATGGCCTTTAAATCACGTACAAAAATTTAATTGCTCTATCCATGTCTCTACACAAGTAAAGCTGAGACCAGTCAGTTTGGGATAGAAGCTGAGCGAGTTTAGTAAAATCGGTTTTCCGAAATTGACGAGCTCGCTCTGCAGGTTTACTACCTGTGCTTAGCACCATAGCAGGTAATGCAATCAACACCTCCAAAGTTGGGTGATCTGAGATCTTCAGGAATGGATATAGGGTCAGTACGGGAGACAGATAAGAAGGAGCCCAGCGGAAAATCGCGCGCTGATGTAAGCGATTACGGGATGCCTACTTAGAAGCTGGAAGCGCTTCCTTGCCTATGTAAACCCTGATTACATCGTAGCTTATGCTGCCACAATGCTGCTTACTGTGAACAAAGAAGTTATCGCTTACAAGTCCGTTGCTTTTTTAAAAAAGTAAGCTGTATTGTGTGTGATTACTTTGCTGTCCACATTGCATATTACTTTCACAAAAATGTGAGCACTGTTTTCATTGCTGATATCATTGATTACTTCAGCTGGAGAGTGGTACCCCTTTTCATCGCTTTCATCGTAGTATAATTTAACTGGAAAGTAAGCTGCACTGTGCGCAAATATTTTTTTAAATAATAAAAAAGTTTTTGTTATATTGTCGTTTAAAAAATACTTCATATTTATTGGAATTTCATAAAAAAAAACTGAAAAATCACGTTGCTTAACTTCGAACAAGCACAGAAAACTAAAAAGAAGAATTCACTAAGGCGCACGAAACAATTAATCACTACGCAAATTGTGACAAAATATATAGCTGTAATTGTCATCTTTTTTTTTATTTTTTTATTAATATACGAATACATATATTTTGAACAAAAATACAACTTCTTCCAAGAGCAATTAAGTTACGATAATATCAAAAGGCGATTTAAGGTATATAAGAAAAACATGTTTATAATAATTATGTATGGAAATCTTAAGAGCATAACAAAATTTCAACTTAGATATAAATGCGTTTGTATAATATATTTCAAGACAACAATTTGACAGACATCTGGCTGTTAACAACTGGCAATTAAATTAACAATTTTATAAAAAAGGGGTTGACAACCTCCAATTAAAAAACATATATATATTTATATAAAAATAAATATATATATATATATATATGTATGTATGTATATTACTATTGCAATTTAAGTAATTGTGAATAGTTTCTGCATTAAGCTATGAACATATATATTATATAGCTACCATATGCATCGCTTGCAACTATAATATTTGTATGCACACACATATGTGTATGTCAATTATGGTAAATTGGTCAATTACGCATTACTTTGCTTACAAACTAGATTCTATGCTTATTGCACAATAAAGCAACTGGAATTCATTTATTAGTCATGTCCGGTCTTTTAAGGCCCCACTAAATCGAAATGCCCATTCTCTCTAGATATTTGGGCACCAAATGCTGCGCCGAGTAGCGCTCAAAGGTGAAGAAGTCAAAAACTTGTCACGATGCCGACGAAAGATTTCGGGATTGCGGCACCAATTGTATTGCATTTTGATAAGCGAAGCATGGATACACCGTAGAACTCGTGGCCAGCGGTTGAGATGACAATATCGCCGGTTAGCAGCGACTTAATATATTTCTCGCGCGTTAGGTGGCCAAAATTAATTAACTTCGCCCCCAGCATCTTCTGTATGCCATCGAAGGCCTCAGGCACCGCCTGATAACTCTCGCCGCAGATTGTGACCTTAAAGTCCACCTGCCGTTTGTTCAGCTCCAATAACACTTCCACCAGCAATTTGGGATTCTTATCGTACTCCCAGCGATGGGGCCATATCAAGTGCAAGCAATCCGGCTCAGCATTGATCTCGGCGTCCATAATGTGCCGCTTATTGGGAAAGGCATGAAACTTGATGGGGAAATACAACACCTCGCATTTCTTCTCGATGCGCTCGCGTATGTGCTTCAGCTTAAAATCTGGCTGAATGTTCAGAAATGGCTGCACATTGTCCAGAAAGGACATACGATTGAAGTTTGAATTGAAGAGCACTATGTCCGCGGCCATGCAAGTGAGTATCTCATTTAAGCCATACTGGCAATCGCGCTCCTTAACCTCACGCACCGGATAGACCAATTGGTTTTCGTGGAAGTAAACAATGGTAAGCCGCTTGTTCGAATTGAGTCGGTTGAAGATTTGGGTATCCTTTTAGATTCCAAGCTTAAGTTTGACAAGCATATCTTTTCCACCGTTAATCGTGCAAAACTAATTTGGCCGATTAACTCAGAAGAATCAATTTCGCCATTAATTAGTTTGTGCAAAAAAATTACACAAGCATGGTTCTACGATCAGAAAGAGAAGGAAGATTTATTAGTAAAAGTCTACTACGATAAGGCAAGCGAGTATTAGGATCCAGTTAAACCCACGGAGCAGAAATTTTTTGTACCGATTTTGTTCTATCCTGATGAACTTTGTACTGGGGACACCAAATACAAGACCCATATTCAAGAATAGGACGAATTCTTTAGACCAGCGTTTAATGAAACCTAGGACACCAAAGGCACGATTAGCGGTGGAAGAGAAATGTTTGTCAAATTTCAGCCTGGAATCTAAAACATCTCCACTTACCACAATTAAGATTTAATAAATTAACCCGACACCAGGCTTGAAAACTGTCAAGATCAGTTTGCAACCTTTGACCAGATAAGAAATCAGTAGATGACAGACTAAGTTTAACATCATCGGCATACATCAGCACCCGATAGTGAATTATGACAGAAGGAAGGTCACTTATGAACAGAGTAAATAATAAGGGACCAAGATGACTTCCTTGTGGTACTCCAGAAGTAACTTGAACTGACTTAGAGATTAAGCCTTTGAAACAAACCTTTTGGGTTCTAAGAGTTAAATAATTGGAGATCCAAACAATTAAGTTATTTGGAAATCCTAGAAGATGAAGTTTGTGAAGTAAAAGAGAATGATTAACAGAGTCAAAAGCCTTACTAAAATCAGTATAAATAACATCTGTTTGCATTTTAGATTGAAATCCCTTAATGACAAATGAAGTAAATTCCAATAGGTTAGTGGTAGTATATCTACATTTCACAAACCCGTTCTAAAAGGTGAAATTATGAATCTACACAGATGTTGAGGTTATTTATTTCTTAAAAATGTTAGGAATAGCTGACAACTTAGAAATGCCTCTATAGTTCTCGACGTTAGACTTATTGCCTTTTTTATGGAGAGGAAAAATAAATTATTCTTTCGAAATGTTAGGCAAAGAGCCCAACTTCACAGACAATTTAAAATGAACAAATAGTGGCTTAAAATACCTTCAGCGCAGTACATATGCACACAGCTTGGTACTCCATCAGCTCCCAGTGAAAATACGGGCTTAATGGCCTTTAAATCACGTACAAAAATTTAATTGCTCTATCCATGTCTCTACACAAGTAAAGCTGAGACCAGTCAGTTTGGGATAGAAGCTGAGCGAGTTTAGTAAAATCGGTTTTCCGAAATTGACGAGCTCGCTCTGCAGGTTTACTACCTGTGCTTAGCACCATAGCAGGTAATGCAATCAACACCTCCAAAGTTGGGTGATCTGAGATCTTCAGGAATGGATATAGGGTCAGTACGGGAGACAGATAAGAAGGAGCCCAGCGGAAAATCGCGCGCTGATGTAAGCGATTACGGGATGCCTACTTAGAAGCTGGAAGCGCTTCCTTGCCTATGTAAACCCTGATTACATCGTAGCTTATGCTGCCACAATGCTGCTTACTGTGAACAAAGAAGTTATCGCTTACAAGTCCGTTGCTTTTTTAAAAAAGTAAGCTGTATTGTGTGTGATTACTTTGCTGTCCACATTGCATATTACTTTCACAAAAATGTGAGCACTGTTTTCATTGCTGATATCATTGATTACTTCAGCTGGAGAGTGGTACCCCTTTTCATCGCTTTCATCGTAGTATAATTTAACTGGAAAGTAAGCTGCACTGTGCGCAAATATTTTTTTAAATAATAAAAAAGTTTTTGTTATATTGTCGTTTAAAAAATACTTCATATTTATTGGAATTTCATAAAAAAAAACTGAAAAATCACGTTGCTTAACTTCGAACAAGCACAGAAAACTAAAAAGAAGAATTCACTAAGGCGCACGAAACAATTAATCACTACGCAAATTGTGACAAAATATATAGCTGTAATTGTCATCTTTTTTTTTATTTTTTTATTAATATACGAATACATATATTTTGAACAAAAATACAACTTCTTCCAAGAGCAATTAAGTTACGATAATATCAAAAGGCGATTTAAGGTATATAAGAAAAACATGTTTATAATAATTATGTATGGAAATCTTAAGAGCATAACAAAATTTCAACTTAGATATAAATGCGTTTGTATAATATATTTCAAGACAACAATTTGACAGACATCTGGCTGTTAACAACTGGCAATTAAATTAACAATTTTATAAAAAAGGGGTTGACAACCTCCAATTAAAAAAAATATATATATTTATATAAAAATAAATATATATATATATATATATGTATGTATGTATATTACTATTGCATTAAGCTATGAACATATATATTATATAGCTACCATATGCATCGCTTGCAACTATAATATTTGTATGCACACACATATGTGTATGTCAATTATGGTAAATTGGTCAATTACGCATTACTTTGCTTACAAACTAGATTCTATGCTTATTGCACAATAAAGCAACTGGAATTCATTTATTAGTCATGTCCGGTCTTTTAAGGCCCCACTAAATCGAAATGCCCATTCTCTCTAGATATTTGGGCACCAAATGCTGCGCCGAGTAGCGCTCAAAGGTGGAGAAGTCAAAAACTTGTCACGATGCCGACGAAAGATTTCGGGATTGCGGCACCAATTGTATTGCATTTTGATAAGCGAAGCATGGATACACCGTAGAACTCGTGGCCAGCGGTTGAGATGACAATATCGCCGGTTAGCAGCGACTTAATATATTTCTCGCGCGTTAGGTGGCCAAAATTAATTAACTTCGCCCCCAGCATCTCCTGTATGCCATCGAAGGCCTCAGGCACCGCCGGATAACTCTCGCCGCAGATTGTGACCTTAAAGTCCACCTGCCGTTTGTTCAGCTCCAATAACACTTCCACCAGCAATTTGGGATTCTTATCGTACTCCCAGCGATGGGGCCATATCAAGTGCAAGCAATCCGGCTCAGCATTGATCTCGGCGTCCATAATGTGCCGCTTATTGGGAAAGGCATGAAACTTGATGGGGAAATACAACACCTCGCATTTCTTCTCGATGCGCTCGCGTATGTGCTTCAGCTTAAAATCTGGCTGAATGTTCAGAAATGGCTGCACATTGTCCAGAAAGGACATACGATTGAAGTTTGAATTGAAGAGCACTATGTCCGCGGCCATGCAAGTGAGTATCTCATTTAAGCCATACTGGCAATCGCGCTCCTTAACCTCACGCACCGGATAGACCAATTGGTTTTCGTGGAAGTAAACAATCTTGCGGCAGGTCACAAGATCTGGACGCACACCAATTAGCTCAGCCAGGTTCAGGACAGAGCTCGTTAGGAGCACCTTATACTCATGCTCCGACGGTATCAGCTGCGAGAAATACAATGCAGAGGTGCGCGCACGCCAGTGCCACTTCTTGGCTGGCAGACTGAAGATCTCATAGTCGTTCTGATTAAGACATTCAACAATCGTATCTATGAGCTGTTTATGGCTGCCGCCAAAGAACGGCTCAATTATTAATATCTGCGGCTTGCCAGACATTGCGCTGCACTGAGACTGGGCACCGGGTGGCAGTAGCGATAAGGCAAGAGTTGTGCAATTGATAAAATGCGTTCAGTCTAACCTTAACCCTTTGCTAAACAAGCTGCACATGTTTTCTGTGTATTGCAGTCGATACAAATAATTACATTTGTTCGCATGTGCCTATATGTGTACGTGATTAGACACTGTTGAAATGTTCATTAATTGATTGATTGAATTATTAGCAAGGCAGGTATTAGTTAAACAACCATTAAAGTATAGTTTAAACAGATGGCCAAATTCTTGCCCATTAACCATGAGTGTTAAAACAACAACTTTGTTTAAGACACACATTTTTTTGAATTTTTCTTTCACTTTCGACTTATTTGCACTTTATTGGTGTACATGCATGGCATCTTACAATCCTGACGGTTAAGCAGCGCAGAATTTATCGGGTGGCCAGACACCTCACAATTCTGAAGGTAAAGCAGCGGTAATTTCATCAATGCACACAAAACTGCCGGAAAGCATTGATTCTTTCATCAATTACAAAACTAAGCGCTCGGGCGATTTCCCGCTGGGAGGGATCCAAGACAAAAATAAGATCAAGCATTTTATGTAACGAATTTGGGATACCATGGATACAATGACATCCCAAATAAATTATCAATGAAATCGTGCTGAGATGTGGAAGTCAACACGCTGGAGTCAGGACTTGAAATCCAGATACTTCCGGCAATATTAAAGTTACCAAGAACTACAAGAAAGTCACGATCAGAAACCATAGAGGAGACAGATTGTTTAGCAGAAGCATGCAAATAATATAAGAAAATATCGGAAGAAGGCGGAATATAAGAACAAGTGACAAAAAAACAAACACCGGAGATAATCAATTTTACGAAAATCAATAACTGGAACTATCAGAATTACTATTCCGAAGATAAATCAGCGCCAGCAATTAGGGCACCACCACCTCGACGAGGATTGCGATCTTTTCTGTAAATGGAGAATTTATTAGAAGGATTTCAAATTAAGGATGTCGGGCCTTAACCATGTTTCAGAAAGCAACGACATGGAAAGGAAAAGTTAGGCTATTTAGGTAAAGATTACTAAGTTTACTACAAAGACCTCTTACATTCTGATAGCCCAGTGAGAGGTAGGTTGCTAGTTTTGAACTATCAGAGACTACAAGAGGTGGATTGGAACTACACCGGAAGTAGGGAAGTGAAATCGGAAGCCGATTTTCATTTTTGCAGTATATACCTTAATAACTAAGTGGTCAGGCCAGAATTCTTTACAACAAATATTGTTGAAATGTTCAGCCGGAACACTTATTTTAAAAGACAAGATTTCCCGAGGATAAGCAAATTTAAATTTCTCCATCGTAATATGGGCTTTTGACTTGGCCTGTATAAAGGCCTTGACATCATCAGATGTAGAGTCAGAGCAAACCATGAAACGAATTTGTTTCCGTGGTGGAACACCTACAAGGGTCGTATTACCAACCATAGTATAAGCATCCAATGGAGCCATGCTAATGGTTGATTGACCAGATAATTCGACTGAAGGCCTGGCACTATCAATACTAGGTGGTTGACCTGCATCAACAGTGCTAACAATCACCGATTCAGGAACCTCTTCGGGGTCAGAAGGAACCACATCCATGGGTAATAGCCTGTTTCCACTACAGCCAAAAAATGTCACATTTCAAAAATGTGGATGATGGTGTTTTCACGGTCAAATGTGCAATTTGTCATTTGCCCGAAATAAATCAGCTGTTCGGCTTGTTTTGATAAAAATTTTCACTAAAAGTGAAAAATATGGCAAATAATGGCAGAACTGTAAAAAGTCAAAGTGGCATATCAATAGGCATTTAGTTGCGATGTGTCTGGGATGCGGAGATGGGAGAAATTTGCAATGAAATTGCGAGTGCGCACCTGTGAAGTGCACAAACTTCAATGCCCCTAAAAGGCGGTGTACCTTGTCAAAATGGTGCCATTTCGAGGGTGCACCTCCAGACAACCTTTCCTTTTAACCTCATCCTTACTAAATACAGGAACATTAAGATATAAGCATTTTACTATTTATTTCAAAAATTAATTTTGGCGCACAACTCGTCATTGTTTACCTTTGCACCAGTCAATCGATAAGCATCGTGAGTTCGTTAAAAAAATTTTGAAAAATTCCGGGGCGAATGGCATCATATTAAATATATGACGGACTTGTCATTTTTTTCCTTATGGGACTTTCTACAGGAAAAATGTGACATACTTACAAAATCAAAAAAATGACGAAAAATGTGGAAATATGATGTAGTGGAAACAGGCTATAAGATGTTGGTCTCGTCACTTCTGATCGAAAAATGGGATGAAGGGGATGATAAATTAATCAACTCTAAGTGTTTGGTAGCGGAAGTAGTGGCTAAGTGAGTAGGGAGCGAAAGTTCATTAGGGCCAATGGACAGTCTAAGATTAGCCTATTTCCGTTTCGGAGACTCATTTAAAAGTTTCATACTGTTAAACTCGTTTTCCAAATCGGAGAAACAATCAAACAGTTTTTTAAACCGTCGAATATGTCTCCAAGGCCTTTCTTAGTCTGCCTCATAAATGCCATAATATCTTTTTTAACATCCCTACATGATTCACAAGTTCACTTTAAGCCTGACTTGGACTCAATCTGGTCGATTATTCTGCCGTTAAGGTCTGCACATTATTCGTGTGAAACGTTATCACACAGCCAGCAGCAAACAAAACCCATTTTTACGTTTACACGAACCTGGCAATTTTTATTATAGCAGACAACCATTATATTAAAAGAAATAATTTAAAAAGATGAAAAATAAATTAATAAAGAACAAGTGCACAAAAAATAAAAACTACAAAAAAAAATATAAGGCACACTAGGGCTAAAACTGATGATGATGATTTGTACTTAAGAACAGCAACACCAATAAGAAAATATTAAAACATTAATAACCACTAACCAAATCCAGCTCTCGAAACATCAACACGCCTTCACAAATGGGAAATCTTTAGAATCTGCGCTACATTTCCTAGTAGCCACCATAGAGAAAGCACTCTACCAAAAGGAATATGCACCGGGAGCGTTCAGGCGCATTCAACAATGTCTCGAAGCACGCAATTCTCGAAGGACTGCGCGCAATGAACCCCACAGCGGCAATTGACCTTTGGATAGGCAACCTTCTGAGTTGCAGACGGGACCAGGATTAGTGCGGCCCAACAACAGCAATAAAAGAGGCGCACAGAGGCACTCCGCAAGGAGGTCTACTATCGCCCCTTCTCTGGAATCTGGTTGTAAGCCAGCTCCCAACGTCATTTGATGGTGGGGCCCCCAAGATCACCGTCTATGCAGACGACATAGCCTTTATCATCGTAGGGAAATGCCCATCCACGCTAAGCTCCATCATAGAACATACACTCAGGGAGATACTTATTTGGGTCACTGGAGTCGGAAGAAGAATCAATGCGGAGAAAACGGACCTTATACTCTTCACGAAGAGGTACAAGGTACCTGCAAGGACCCCACCCCGAATCGAAGAATCCAGACTCGTACCGAAGATGCAGGTCAAGTATCTGGGGGTAGCTCCGGACAGACAACCGAGTTGGAAGACCAATGTAATGGAAAGGGTCAAGAAGGCTACCAATGCACTATTTGCATCCAAGAAGATGCTAGACTGCACATGGGGCCTCTCGCTCTTTCTAATGCAATGGATCTTCATTCTATCCCACGGCATCATTGTGTGGTGGCCGGCAACTGCAAAATATCACCTACTTAAGGCTGATGGAGAAGACCCAGAGACAGGCACTACTGTGCATTACAGGGGCACTGAGATCAACTTCAACAAAAGCCCTCGAGAAAATCCTAGATGTGGATCCCATGGACATACACGCGAGACAAATAGCTCAAAAAAGCACACAACACCTGATGGCAATAGTAAATATGGCTCTTCAGAGCCTACGACACTGCGAGATCGGCAGGGAACGATTAAGTAGCACGGACCACATGACCCCTGTGATGAACCTTAACCATAAAATACATAAATGATGATTGGTCCAACGACTGGCTAACAGGCTCGGCACCGAAGCAGTGGACGATCAACATCTACACAGACGGCTCTAAGATGCAGAATGGAGTATTCGCGGCGGCTTATTGTGAGGAGCTCAACATAGAGCTACCATATAAACTACCGGACTATTGCAGCATCTTCCAGGCGGAGGCCTTCGCCATCCGAAAGGCGGCTGAAGCTGCCTTAGAGCTCAACACGCAGCACACATATGTCAACCTATTCGTTGACAGTCAGACGGCCATAAAATCCTTATTATCGGACGCCATTAAATCCAAAAATGTTCTGGCAAGCAGGGAAGCAGGAGATGCATTAAGCGCATCCAAGAGAGTGCGCATCCACTGGGTTCCCAGCCACCGAGGCATTAGCGGAAATGAAAAGGCAGACGAGTTAGCTAAGGATGGCGTGGCACTAACGACTGGTAGCGTCAAGAAACTACCAATCCCCTTGCAAGGGATATATACGGAACTCGAAGAACAAGCTCAATGGACTGTCAGCCGCAGATGAAGAGCTGCGACTACATGCAGAACGGCAAATATAATGTTTAACGTGCGAAACGCCTAGCATTCTCGCCACATCCTATCGCTCCAACGAAAGGACTGGAGGACGCTGCTAGGTATTCCAACGGGACACTCCATGACAGCGGCCCATGCGAAGAAGCTTGGCAACAACTGCACGAATGACGACACTGACGACAACTGCACGAAGTGCAAAGAACCGGGGCTACCGAAACCCTGGAACACCTCCTCTGTACCTCTCCAGCGCTCATGAGAAGCAGACTCAACAATCTGGGATCCCATACCTTCACTTCACTAGAGAGTGTATCGAGGACACCACTGAACCAACTCTTAAAATTCGCGGAAGTTATCTTCAAAGAATCTTAAACGTCGCAAGTGTCAACTATGCGGTAGCACTAAGGACCAGATGGTCTATGTGAGGTCACCCGTGGGGGTGACCTGCCGCCTTAACCTAACCAATGTCAGCGTAAACCAAAGTTTTATGTACACATGCAACACTCAACAACGGCAACATCATAAGAAATAACAGCAGCGGCAACAACATAAAAACAACAACTACGCAGGACAGGAGGGATAGCTGGAAATCAAACAAAGACAATCATCTGAGTGAGTAGAGTGCGGATGGAAAAAGTGTGTAGGAAAAAGAAACAATGGCGCGGCTGCGGCAACGACTGAGGACGGAAATTTACCGTCTCATTAGTGAGCTAAGCCCGCCAATATGGACGGAATCGGTGTCCATACACACAAAGCGTAATTTTCATGTGGCACAGTTGGTGCACTTAATAAAGAAAGAAACGAAACACACACCATCCGACACCTATCACCAGATAAATGTTGTAAACAATAAGCTAACAAAAATATCTGAACCCGAAAAAATATCTATCCCGGAATTCAAGAGGCTCTGCCCATCGGATTGCAGAGGTCCACTTTACGAAGTGGAGTGCAGATATACTTGCACGTTCGCCGTGGGAGAACAGCTTATGCGAGGACCAGCACCGGCCACGTCTAGCGCGTTAAGCTAGACCCAGAAGACAAAGTTCGCCGATTGGAAAAAGCCTGTGACCAGCACCGGCACAGCCAATGCAACAAACTGACCCAAAGGGGATTGGCAACTACAAAAAGCGCCCATCATGTTATCATTATTATAATTATACATTAGTAGTGTAAAAAATTTAGAAAACTAATCATGTTATCATTATTATTATTATGTATTAGTAATATACAAAATTTAAGAAAACCAATGTTAAATTGAGCGTGAACTCGCTCATTTATTATGCACAATAAATGTTTAAAAAAGAAGTATATGAGTAGGGCAAATGATCTAGGAAAAATTTAAATTTGAAATAAAAAATCTAAAAGTATGCAAAATAAATATAAACAAGTAAGAACGTTGCAGTCGGACGCACCCGACTGCAGAATATTATGTTCCCAGTCCTATATAATTTGGTTATTTGTGTGTTCAGAAAGAGACGCGAAAAAAACTGCACAGGTGTGGGAGATATAGATTTTTCTCCTTTGCAGGGGAGGGGTGGGGTGGTCAACATTTTTTTTATGCAGATTTGTTCAGAAGGTTAACATTAGTCTGTGTGTCAAATTTGGTGTCTCTACCTGTAAAGGTGTGAGAGATACAGATTTTGCTCCTTTGTGGGGAAGGGGGTGCGGGGGTCAAAATTTTTTTGATGCAGATTTGTTCAGAAGGTTAACATTAGTATGTGTGTCAAATTTGGTGTCTCTACCTGTAAAGGTGTGAGAGATATAAATTTTTCTCCTTTGCGGGGGAGGGGGTGGGGTGATCAAAAATTTTTTGATGCAGATTTATCCAGATGGTCGATCTCGACACTTCATAAATTGACGATATACACCAACATGTGTACCAAGTTTGGTTGCTCTAGCTCAAAGATAAAGGCAAAAAAATTACGTTCATACGGACAGACGCACATTTCGCAAACCCAATATACTATTTTCCCTTCGGGAACATAGTATAAAAATCTTTTAGCAGGGATAATAGATAAAGTTCCCTAGGTTATTACCAAAATTTTTTTTGGACGTTGATGTAGTAAAACGGGCAGTACATTCACGTGGCCCAACGACACCAAGCACGCGCTTGTTATCGCGCGGACCCTGACAAAATGCAATCCACCTCCCGCCCAACCGACAGAGGGGCGCGCCGCATTACATGCGGTAAAGAAGATCGCATAACAGAAAAATAAGTACAAGCTAAATAAAAGTTCTACATAAATTAAAACAATAGACAAAAACTAGCAATAGATTACACAGATAACATAAAAGTGAAGTTCTGAGTAAGGAAACAGAAGTAGCAAATTGCTACGAGCAATACATATTAAATGATAGAGGTTATTATAATTAGAACATAGAATACGAAAAGGGTTATGGATAGCAAAGATGATCGAAACTGCAAAACTAATTTGGCCGATTAACTCAGAAGAATCAATTTCGCCATTAATTAGTTTGTGTAAAAAAATTACACAAAGCATGGTTCTACGATCAGAAAGAGAAGGAAGATTTATTAGTAAAAGTCTACTACGATAAGAAGGCAAGCGAGTATTAGGATTCCAATTAATACCCTGGAGTGCAAAGAGCAGAAATTGTTTTTGTACCAATTCTTTTCTATCCTGATGAACCTTGTATTGAGTACACCAAATGCAAGACCCATATTCAAGAGAAGAATACAGAGATTTAGTAATGTAGGGATCGTTAAATTCTTTAGCCCAACGCCTAACCAGGACACCAAAGGCACGATTAGCGGTGGAAGCGATATGCTTGTTAAACTTATGGTTGGGATCTTAAAGGATACCCAAATCATCAACAGGCTCAATTCGATCTAGCGGCTCATCATTGAGAATATAAATTTTTAAAAAGGGCGTTGGCCTATAAAAAGACTTACCACAATTAAGATTTAATAAATTTACCCGACACCAGGCTTGAAAACTATCATGATCAGTTTGCAACCTTTGACAGGATAGAAAATCAGTTGATGACAGACACAATTTAAAATTAAGCCCGTATTTTCACTGGGAGCTGTTGGAGTACCTATCGGCATACATCAGCACCCGAGAGTGATTTATGACAGAAGAAAGGTCATTTATGGACAACGTAAATAATAAGGGGCCAAGATGACTTGTGGTACTCCAAAAGTAACTTGAACTGACTTAGAGACTAAGCTATTGAAACAAATCTTTTGGGTTCTAAGATTTAAGTAGTTAGAGATCCAAACAATTAAGTTATTTGGAAATCTCAGAAGATGAAGTTTGTGAAGTAAAAGAGAATGATTAACAGAGTCAAAGGCTTACTGAAATTAGTGTAAATAACATCTGTTTGCATTTTAGATTGAAATCCCTCATTGACAAATGAAGTAAATTCCAATTGAATAGTGGTAGTAGATCTACATTTCACAAGCCCGTTCTAAAAGGTGAAATTATGGATCTACACAGATGTTGAGGTTATTTTCTTCTCAAAAATCTTAGGAATAGCAGACAACTTAGAAATGCCTCTATAGTTCTCGACGCTAGACTTGTTTCCTTTTTATGGAGAGGAATAATAAACGATACTTTCCAAATGTTGGGGAAAGAGCACAACTTCACAGACAATTTAAAATGAACAAATAGTGGCTTAAAATACCTTCAGCGCAGTACATATGCACACAGCTTGGTACTCCATCAGCTCCCAGTGAAAATACGGGCTTAATGGCCTTTAAATCACGTACAAAAATTTAATTGCTCTATCCATGTCTCTACACAAGTAAAGCTGAGACCAGTCAGTTTGGGATAGAAGCTGAGCGAGTTTAGTAAAATCGGTTGACGAGCTCGCTCAGCAGGTTTACTACCTGTGCTTAGCACCATAGCAGGTAAGGCAATAAACACCTCCAAAGTTGGGTGATCTGAGATCTTCAGGAATGGATATAGGGTCAGTACGGGAGACAGATAAGAAGGAGCCCAGCGGAAAATCGCGCGCTGATGTAAGCGATTACAGGATGCCTACTTAGAAGCTGGAAGCGCTTCCTTGCCTATGTAAACCCTGATTACATCGTAGCTTATGCTGCCACAATGCTGCTTACTGTGAACAAAGAAGTTATCGCTTACAAGTCCGTTGCTTTTTTAAAAAAGTAAGCTGTATTGTGTGTGATTACTTTGCTGTCCACATTGCATATTACTTTCACAAAAATGTGAGCACTGTTTTCATTGCTGATATCATTGATTACTTCAGCTGGAGAGTGGTACCCCTTTTCATCGCTTTCATCGTAGTATAATTTAACTGGAAAGTAAGCTGCACTGTGCGCAAATATGTTTTTAAATAATAAAAAAGTTTTTGTTATATTGTCGTTTAAAAAATACTTCATATTTATTGGAATTTCATAAAAAAAAACTGAAAAATCACGTTGCTTAACTTCGAACAAGCACAGAAAACTAAAAAGAAGAATTCACTAAGGCGCACGAAACAATTAATCACTAAGCAAATTGTGACAAAATATATAGCTGTAATTGTCATCTTTTTTTTTATTTTTTTATTAATATACGAATACATATATTTTGAACAAAAATACAACTTCTTCCAAGAGCAATTAAGTTACGATAATATCAAAAGGCGATTTAAGGTATATAAGAAAAACATGTTTATAATAATTATGTATGGAAATCTTAAGAGCATAACAAAATTTCAACTTAGATATAAATGCGTTTGTATAATATATTTCAAGACAACAATTTGACAGACATCTGGCTGGTAACAACTGGCAATTAAATTAACAATTTTATAAAAAAGGGGTTGACAACCTCCAATTAAAAAACATATATATATTTATATAAAAATAAATATATATATATATATATATGTATGTATGTATATTACTATTGCAATTTAAGTAATTGTGAATAGTTTCTGCATTAAGCTATGAACATATATATTATATAGCTACCATATGCATCGCTTGCAACTATAATATTTGTATGCACACACATATGTGTATGTCAATTATGGTAAATTGGTCAATTACGCATTACTTTGCTTACAAACTAGATTCTATGCTTATTGCACAATAAAGCAACTGGAATTCATTTATTAGTCATGTCCGGTCTTTTAAGGCCCCACTAAATCGAAATGCCCATTCTCTCTAGATATTTGGGCACCAAATGCTGCGCCGAGTAGCGCTCAAAGGTGAAGAAGTCAAAAACTTGTCACGATGCCGACGAAAGATTTCGGGATTGCGGCACCAATTGTATTGCATTTTGATAAGCGAAGCATGGATACACCGTAGAACTCGTGGCCAGCGGTTGAGATGACAATATCGCCGGTTAGCAGCGACTTAATATATTTCTCGCGCGTTAGGTGGCCAAAATTAATTAACTTCGCCCCCAGCATCTTCTGTATGCCATCGAAGGCCTCAGGCACCGCCTGATAACTCTCGCCGCAGATTGTGACCTTAAAGTCCACCTGCCGTTTGTTCAGCTCCAATAACACTTCCACCAGCAATTTGGGATTCTTATCGTACTCCCAGCGATGGGGCCATATCAAGTGCAAGCAATCCGGCTCAGCATTGATCTCGGCGTCCATAATGTGCCGCTTATTGGGAAAGGCATGAAACTTGATGGGGAAATACAACACCTCGCATTTCTTCTCGATGCGCTCGCGTATGTGCTTCAGCTTAAAATCTGGCTGAATGTTCAGAAATGGCTGCACATTGTCCAGAAAGGACATACGATTGAAGTTTGAATTGAAGAGCACTATGTCCGCGGCCATGCAAGTGAGTATCTCATTTAAGCCATACTGGCAATCGCGCTCCTTAACCTCACGCACCGGATAGACCAATTGGTTTTCGTGGAAGTAAACAATCTTGCGGCAGGTCACAAGATCTGGACGCACACCAATTAGCTCAGCCAGGTTCAGGACAGAGCTCGTTAGGAGCACCTTACACTCATGCTCCGACGGTATCAGCTGCGAGAAATACAATGCAGAGGTGCGCGCACGCCAGTGCCACTTCTTGGCTGGCAGACTGAAGATCTCATAGTCGTTCTGATTAAGACATTCAACAATCGTATCTATGAGCTGTTTATGGCTGCCGCCAAAGAACGGCTCAATTATTAATATCTGCGGCTTGCCAGACATTGCGCTGCACTGAGACTGGGCACCGGGTGGCAGTAGCGATAAGGCAAGAGTTGTGCAATTGATAAAATGCGTTCAGTCTAACCTTAACCCTTTGCTAAGCAAGCTGCACATGTTTTCTGTGTATTGCAGTCGATACAAATAATTACATTTGTTCGCATGTGCCTATATGTGTACGTGATTAGACACTGTTGAAATGTTCATTAATTGATTGATTGAATTATTAGCAAGGTATTAGTTAAACAACCATTAAAGTATAGTTTTAACAGATGGGCCAAATTCTTGCCCATTAACCATGAGTGTTAAAACAACAACTTTGTTTAAGACACACATTTTTTTGAATTTTTCTTTCACTTTCGACTTATTTGCACTTTATTGGTGTACATGCATGGCATCTTACAATCCTGACGGTTAAGCAGCGCAGAATTTATCGGGTGGCCAGACACCTCACAATTCTGAAGGTAAAGCAGCGGTAATTTCATCAATGCACACAAAACTGCCGGAAAGCATTGATTCTTTCATCAATTACAAAACTAAGCGCTCGGGCGATTTCCCGCTGGGAGGGATCCAAGACAAAAACAAGATCAAGCATTTTATGTGAACGAATTTGGGATATCATTGATTTGACACAATGACATCCCAAATAAACTTTCAATAAAATCGTGCTGAGATGTGGGAGTCAACACGCTAGAATCGGGACTTGAAATCCAGGTAGTTCCGGCGATATTAAAGTCACCAAGAACTACAAGAAAATCACGATCAGAAACCATAGATGAGACAGATTGTATAGCAGAAGCATGCAAAGAATATATCGAACTATCGGAAGAAGGTGGAATATAAGAACAAGTAATATAAAAGCAAATACTGGACATACACAATTTTACAGCAACAAATTCAATATCTATACAATTATCGATTATTACAAGCTCCGATGATAAATCAGCGTCAACAGCAATAAGAACACCACCACCACGACGAGGGGTGCGATCTTTTCTATAAATGGAGAATTTGTTAGACAGGATTTCAGAATTAAGGATGTCGGGCCTTAGCCATGTTTCAGAAAAGGCAACGACATGGAAAGGAAAAGTTAGGCTATTTAGATAAAGATTACTAAGCTTACTACAAAGTCCTCTTACATTCTGATAGCCAAGTGAGAGGGAGGATGTTAGTTTTTTGAACTATCAGAGACTACAAGAGGTGGATTGGAACTACCACCGGAAGTAGGAAGTGAAATCGGAAGCCGATTTTTCATTTTTGCAGTATATACCTTAATAACTAAAGTGGTCAGGCCAGAATTCTTTACAACAAATATTGTTGAAATGTTCAGCCGGAACACTTATTTTAAAAGACAAGATTTCCCGAGGATAAGCAAATTTAAATTTCTCCATCGTAATATGGGCTTTTGACTTGGCCTGTATAAAGGCCTTGACATCATCAGATGTAGAGTCAGGGGCAAGCCGCGAAACAAAGAATTGTTTCCGTGGTGGAACACCCACAAGGGTCGTATTACCAACCATAGTATGAGCACCCAATGGAGCCATGCTAATGGTTGATTGACCAGATAATTCGACTGAAGGCCTGGCACTATCAATACTAGGTGGTTGACCTGCATCAACAGTGCTAACAATCACCGATTCAGGAACCTCTTCGGGGTCAGAAGGAACCACATCCATGGGTAATAGCCTGTTTCCACTACAGCCAAAAAATGTCACATTTCAAAAATGTGGATGTTGGTGTTTCCACGGTCAAATGTGCAATTTGTCATTTGCCCGAAATAAATCAGCTGTTCGGTTTTTACGGTGCGGCTTGCTCGCTCGGTCGCGTTCTCTTGTGGAGTTTACGGCGCTGTGAACTGGTGTTTCACCCCTAAATCCTTTAGGAACGACTTGAAAGTTCTATTAGTTAATTTGATTCCATTGTCCGTAATCAGTACCTTCGGTGCCCCCGAATCAGGCTAAGATTCGATCCCTGAATGCCTTATGGAGCGTTGCCGTTGTTGCGCATCGTAGTTTGTACTAATTCCGTCCATTTTGAGAATCTGTCAATGACCACCAAAAGCATGGTGTTCCCGTGCGTTGTTCGCGGTAGCGGCCCAACGAAATCCGCACACACGATAGTCCATGGCTCCGCCGGAATCTTCGTCAGCATTTTTCCCACTGTATACAGGTGACTGGGCTTGTAGCGTGCGCAGGTCTCGCAGCGTTGCACTTATGCGCGTTCTTGGTGCACATGTTCTCGTTGGTTGCTGAGTACGCAGAGCTTCCATGATACTACATTATTGTGTCCTGCTCCGAGCGGAATATGCCGGTATAGTGCGTCTGACTCTGTCATGTAGTCTGAATATTTGCTGGAATTGTTTTATATTCTCCAGCATCTGTTCTATCCATCTGCGCTTGGTCGCTACCTCTTTGTCTGTCACTCGTCTGCAGACATCGCTGGCCAGAAGCTGTCGTAAGAGAGCGTCGGCCACCACGTTCAATTTTCCACTGCGGTATGATACGTCGAAGTCGTACTGCTGGAGTGCGAGGCCCCACTTGGCAATCAGTCCGTATGGGCTTTCTATGGAATTTAGCCACGTCAGTGCCATGTGATTGGTCACGACAGTGAAGTGGTACGCTTCCAGAAATTGTCGCAATTTACATATTGCCCAGACGATCGCCAAGCACTCTTTTTCTGTGGCTGTGTAGTTTTTCTCTGCACCATTCAGGGTCTTTCTGGCATACGATATCTCGCGCTCCCCATTCTCCTAAGTTTGCGTCAGTATGGCTCCCAGTCCATAGTTGCTAGCGTCTGTCTGAAGGCTGTTTGGAGGAGTCTGGGCATGCTAGCACTGGAGCCTTCGTCAATTTGGCTTTGACAGACTCGAATGCCTGTTGTCGTTCCTCATTCCATGACCATTTGACGCCCTTTTTCAGTAGTTCATTTAGGGGATGTAGCGTGATTGCAAAATCGGGAACGAAACGTCGATACCACGACGCCCAGGTACTGCCGAAGTTCTTTGTTTGGTTTTAATACCGCTATCACCGCAACTTTTTCGGGATGCGTTTGTATGCCTTGCTCGGTTACGTGGTGTCCGAAGTATTTCAGCCCTTTTTTCTCGAAGAAGTCGCACTTGCGCCCACGTTGATCGCCAGATTTGCTGCCTTTTGTGGCCGAAACACCGGCCACCACACAATGATGCCGTAGAGTAGAATCGGACGCACCACTGATATGAAGATCCAATGCATTAGAGAGGGCGAGAGGCCTCATGTGCAGCCTTGCATCTTCTTGGATGCGTATAGTGCATTGGTGGCCTTTTTGACCCTTTCCATTACATTGGCCTTTCAACTCAGTTTGCTGTCCGGAGCTACCCCCAGATACTTGACCTGCATCTTTGGTACGAGTCTTGATTCTTCGATTCGGGGTGGGGTCCATGCTGGTACCTTGTACCTCTTCGTGAAGAGTATAAGGTCCGTTTCCTCCGCATTCATACTTAGCGTGGATGGGCATTTCCCTACGATGATAACGGCTATGACGTCTGCATAGGTGATCTTGGGGGCCCCACCTACAAATGACGTTGAGAGCTGGTTTACAACCAGATTCCAGAGAAAGGGCGATAGTACACCTCCTTGCGAAGTGCCTCTGTGGAGCCTCTTTTATTGCTGTTGTTGGTATTGCTGTCGATTGCCGCTGTGCGGTTCATTGCGCGCAGTCCTTCGAGAATTGCTTGCTTCGAGACATTGTTGAATGCGCCTGAGATGTCCAGGAACGCTCCCAGTGCATGTTCCTTATGGTAGTGTGCTTTCTCTATGGTGGCTAATAGGGAATGTAGCGCAGATTCTACCGATTTCCCTTTTGTGTAGGCGTGTTGATGTTTCGAGAGCTGGATTTGGTTAGTGCCTGTCCTTAAGCTTAGTTCGATTAACTTCTCGAGTGTTTTGAGGAGGCAGTAAGTTAAGATAATCGGCCTGTCATCCTTCGGATACAGATGTTTGGTTTTGTCTAATTTCGGCAAGAATACAATTCTAGCTGTTCTCCAGGGTTCGGGCACGTAGTTTAAGTTCTGACAACCCCTGAATATTTCTTCAAGCCATGGTGTGACTTGGGATTTCGTAATCTGTAGCATGGCTGGAAATATACCGTCTCAGATTTTTTTTTTTTTTTTTTTTTTTTCCAATATTCGGACGTTGATGTACTAAACGGGCAGTACATTCAAGTGGCCCAAACGACACCAAGCACGGGCTTGTTAACGCGCGGACCCAGGCAAAATGCAAACCCACCTCCCGCCCAACCGACCGAGGGGCGCGCCGCATAACGTGCGGTAACGAAGATCGCGAAACATATAAATACGAACAGACTAAATAAAAGTTCTACATAAATTAAACAATATACAAAAAACTATAGATTACACAGATAACATAAAATTGAAGTTCTAAGTACGGAAATAGAACTAGCATTACATATTAAATGATAAAGATTGTTATAATTAGAACATATGATACGAAAAGGGTTATGGATAGCATAGTTAGTGTTACAAACTTGAAGACAAAGGAAGAAAGTTTCTGGAATTTCTGATCGGAACTGCAAAACTAATCTGGCTAATTAATTCAGAAGAATCAATTTCGCCTTTAATTAGTTTGTTAACAAATTTACCAAGCATGGTTCTACGATCAAAGAAAGAGAAGGAAGATTTATTAGTAAAAGTCTACTACGATAAGAAGGCAAGTGAGTATTAGGATTCCAGTTAAGACCCCGGAGTGCAAAGAGAAGAAATTGTTTTTGAACCGATTCTATTCTATCCTGATGAATCTTGTACTGGGGACACCAAATACAAGACCCATATTCAAGAATAGGTCGAACAAGCGAAGTATATAGAGTTTTAGTAATGTAAGGATCGTTAAATTCTTAGACCAACGCTTAATGAAACCCAGGACACCAAAGGCACGATTAACGGTGGAAAAGATATGTTTGTCAAACTTAAGCTTGGAATCTAAAAGGATACCCAAATCATCAACCGACTCAATTGAACAAGCGGCTTACCATTAAGAATATAACTGTTAAAAAAAGGCATTCGCCTGTAAAAGGACATTACTTTACACTTACCACAATTAAGATTTAATAAATTTACCCGACACCAGGCTTGAAAACTGTCAAGATCAGTTTGCAACCTTTGACCAGTAGTCAAAGAAATCAGTAGATGACAGACAAAGTTTAACATCATCGGCATACATCAGCACCCGAGAGTAATTTACGACAGAAGGAAGGTCATTGATGAAAAGAGTAAATAATAAGGGGCCAAGATGACTTCCTTGTGGTACTACAGAAGTAACTTGAACAGACTTAGAGACAAAGCCTTTGAAATAAACCTTTTGGGTTCTAAGAGTTAAATAGTTAGAAATCCAAAGAATTAAGTTATTTGGAAATCCTAGAAGATGAAGCTTGTGAAGTAAAAGAGAGTGATTAACAGAATCAAAAGCCTTACTGAAATCAGTATAAATAACATCTGTTTGCATTTTAGATTGAAATCCCTTAATAATAAGAGAAGTAAATTCCAATAGGTTAGTGGTAGTAGATCTATATTTCACAAACCCATGCTGGCAGGGTGAAATTATAGATCTACATAAATGTTGAAGTTGAGAAGTTATTAATTTCTCAAAAATCTTAGGAATAGCAGACAACTTAGAAATACCTCTTGTTCCGAATTAGTTCTCGACATTAGACTTGTTTCCTTTTTTATGGAGAGGAATAATAAATGATTCTTTCCAAATATTGGGGAAAGAACACAACTCCACGGACAATTTAAAAAGAACAAATAATGGCTTAAAAATACCTTCAGCACAGTACTTGAGCACAAAGCCTGGTACTCCATCAGGTCCCGGAGAAAATACGGGGTTAATAGACTTCAAATCACGTAGAAGCGAGCTTTCAGTGATTAAAGGCCCAAAAATGCAATTGGAGTTAATTACCTGATAAGGATAAGGCGAAAGCAATTGATAAGGTTGTGAACTGTAAGTCGTTTGAAAAAATTCGGCAAAAAGATCGGCGATAGCCTGATCTGAGTCAGCTGTCTTTTTGTCAAAAAATACAGTTGATGGAAATGTTGATGACCTACGCTTCGCATTAACGAAGTTATAAAACCTTTTAGGATCCCGCTGAAACTGTAACCTACAGCTCCTGAGGTAGTTGTTATAACAGTGTAAATTAAGTGCAGAGAAGTTAGATCGGATCGGGCAATCAAATAGCGAGAGAAATCCGAGGAAGAGCCAAATTCCTTGAACTTTTTGTACAATCTCGACTTTCTATTTTTTAAGTTTATCAATTCACGTGTAAACCACACAGGTTTGTTAGACCTACGAGGGTTACAAAACGGGACACAACAATCAAATAATGAAATATTCAGCCGGAACACTTATTTTAAATGACGAAATTTCCCGAGAATACGTAAATTTTAATTTTTCCACCGTAATGTGGGCTTTAGATTTGGCCTGTATAAAGGCCTTCACATCATCAGATGTAGTATCAGGGGCAAGCCTGGAAACAAAGATTTGTTTCCGTGGTGGAATTCCTATAAGGGTCTTCTTAGCAACCAAAGCAGTTGCATCCGCTGGAGCCACAGCATTGGTTGCTAGACCAGTTGTTTCGACCGGTATATTATCACTAGGCTGTTGATCCGGATCAACAGTGTTAATAACCAGCGAATCAGAATGCTCTACGGGGTCAGAAGGAACAACATCCATGGGTATCCATGGGTACGATGCTATTCTACTTCTGATTATTGAATTATGAGGAGAGGGGGACGATAAATTTATTAATTCTAACTGTTTATTAGTTGCGGATGAAATGGAAGCATGTGTGGGGAAGTTGCAGTTCATTGGGGCCAATAGACAGCCTAAAATTAGCCTTCTTCCGTTTTGGGGACTCATTCAAAAGTTTCATACTTTTGAATTCGTTCTCCAAGACGGAAAAACCATCGAACAGTTTTTTGAACCGCCCGAATATGTCACCAAAGCCTTTCTTAGTCTGCCTCATGAAACCCATGATGTCCCGTTCAACATCCCTACAGGATACACATGTCCACTTGAGGCCAGATTTTGACTCAATCTGGTCCACAATTCTGCCGTTTGGGCCAGCACATTTTTCGTGTGACACATTATCACACAGCCAGCAACAAACAAAGCCCATCTTCGAGTTTGCTCTAACCTGACAATTTTTATTGTAACAGACAAACATTATAGCAAAAAGGAATTTAAATAAAATATAAGAAAATAGAATATAAAAAAAGATAAACAAAAAATAAAATAAAAAGCAAAAGAACCAAAAAGAATGTAAAAAGAACGGAAAGGCACCCTAGGGTTAAACAACTACCGCTGATTTGTACTTACAAACGCAATAACAACACAAAGCGCGGGCGCGACGACCGAAACTCACAAACGGATTTCTAACAGAAAAGACCGCGACCAACACCAACAACACAACTAATGCAAGCGCGGGAGAGAGATAAAAAAAGAGAATGAAGTGAGTACACACACAAACAAATTATATGCAGACAGCAATGCAACTGCAAAATCAAACAGAATGCTTGGCTGCAGTTTGTTGTTGTGTATAGGCACAAAAATTTTAAATTTGCAAATAAAGCACAAATAATTGCAATTAAAGTTCAACACAGGTGTTTAACACAACCGAATGAAAACACACGTCACAAATATAAAACTTGCAATTTAATAATTGCTAAGAACGAGGAAAGAAAAATTAACTGCGAGGCGAAGCGCAAGAAAAAAACACGTCCGTTTGCGAAAGCGAAGCGAAGCGATTGTAGCCGGCAAAAGAGCTGATCGCCCAGTCGATCTTCCTTGCGGTAACTATATCTTCTTGCGTATTTGCGGGTCTTAATCGTTGGTTTTGGGAGCGACTCACAGGCTCCGTGCAGCCAGAAAAGTGTGCCTCCATGAGCACATTCAGTGTTTCCTTGCAGCTCTCGGTCCAATCTACATTGTCCTTCTACAGAGGGCTCTGCGTGGTTGTTTGACTGGATAGTAGCTTCCTGAGTCGGGATGTTTGCGAGGTGTTCTTGATCGTAGAGCAGAAGTTCTTCTAAGATTGCCTCTTTGCTCTTCGTATTTCTTTTTTAAACTCTTAGACTTAAGTTTGTATTCCCTCCAGATAACTTCGTGGTCAGCTGCTTTAGCTAACTTGAAGAATTCTCTGACTTCATGTCTAAGCACTGCAAGCTCAGGACTCCCCATGGTGGCCTAGCCTTGCGCTTAGTCCGTGTGGGCCTACAGCAAGAGAGGTAAGCTCAGAGGAGTTGGCAGTCTATTTCGGCATCACTCGTAATTTCCTTTGGTTTACCGAGTGCCTTCACTGTCAACTTTTTGATACGCTCCCAGTTGTTGTTCCGGGGGTTCCTGTAGACCTTCGAATGCATTCGGTAATTAAATTCTATGTTAAAACTAATGTATTTGTGGTCAGAGAAGGAGGGCTGCTAAAGTACTCTCCAATCTGTGACTCTAGTGTTGTTATCAGTGTATAATGTGATGTCTAAAACGTTTGAAGAGGTTGGTCCCACATACGTGGGCTCTTCGCCGGTATTAGCCACACTTAGGTTTGTTAGTAATAAAAAATTGAATAGGGACTCACCTCTGTAATTGATGTCCGAGCTGCCACACACTGTGTGGTGTGCGTTTGCGTCGGCCCCTATGACCAGCAGGTGACGCTTCCCGGTTGCTGTCACAATCTTATGCAGTTCCTGGGTTGGTGCTCCTGCAATAAGGCCACGTCGACGGCTCCTTCCTCTTGTGCGAGAAGGAGCTCCGTTGAGGCGAGCTTACTTTTATGAAGATTCAGCTTAGGGACCTTCAACTCCATTGTTGGTTGGTGATTCCTCCACGGGGTCGACTTCCATGTTCTCGTTGCACCGTTGCCTGCTGCGTCCGTTAAGTTTAGAGCCAGGGTGGCGTCGGTCACAGCTTCTAGGCCGAGATACTTTTCCACCTCCCCTGACTCTAGCGTGTTTTTGTTGTCGTCTGTGGGGTGGCGTTTCTTCAGACGTAGATACACGCTACCTACGCCCCAAGCCATTTTCCCAAATCGTGGATACAGAACGTCCTCTGCCTCCTTGCTGATTTGGATGATGTAATACTGCCCGCCACTGCTCTTAGGCAGTAGCTCTGCAAAATGTAACACCTTCCACACGTGGCTGCGGCTGCACCATGCCGGCTGGCTGCTCCCTCGGTGTCTCTGATGGTGGCGATGGGCTCGGTGCTGGCCGGCTGAGTTCCGGGGCCTCCACCGATGGCTCCACTGGTGGTGGTCGGATGGGCGAGGGGGGACCACGTGTTGGTCTGGTTGCCGTCTGTCCTCGCAACGGCCTGCGCGGATGGAAGGGCAGTAGCGATGCCGTCCTAGTCGACTGTCGCCGCGGTGTCGATTTGCTGTTGCGATTGATTTGTTTTCCCATTTTGATGTGATCCTCGGCTGCTGGAGTTGCGGCTTACATAGCTGCTGCGCCTACGCGCTCTAATTGCTGACATCATTCGGTTGCCTGTATTAATATGCCAGCAATTGGAAATACATTGTGCATTTTGTATCAGGTAGTTATGCCGTTATCATTTGCATGTCTCGCACCGTGGTACCGATTTGATTTGCTGCCTAGCATTCCTTGGCGTATGGGAGTTTGTGACTTGTTATATGTATAATTTTGTTTATTTAGTTATATAGCTATGTATTTTTGTTGTTGTTATAATCATAATTATTGTTAATATTCTTGTTGTTATTATTAATATTAATATTATTATCATTATGATTTATATTTATTATTATTATTAGTATTATTATTATTATATTTATTATTATTATTATTCTTTTTCGTTTCGGGTCAGAGGTTAAGGCATCCGCCTTACAGACGGGAGCACTCGAGTTCGAATCTAACCGACTACTACTCATATACGGACAAGTTTGGACAACAAATTTCTAACAATAAGGTCACTGATGAGGATGCTTGGCAGCATGCGAAATAGCGTTATATGACCAGCCAATACTTTTCATATCTACCTTTCTAGATTCACCCTGAATTGTTGACGTCAAGTATGTTAAATATTTCATTTACAAATTATGCATCGCTAAAAACACACATTCGTTGCCATATATATTTATAAATTTGTTTTTATTTATTTATCTTTTTTTTAATTTGTTGGATTTTGTGTGAGATTGCCCCACTGTTTGATCCCGTTGTTCTTATTTCACAGGCGCCAAAGTTTTGAGAAAGGGGGTTAGTGTACGCAGGGGCTACGTTAAGAATTATTTCGAATGGCTAATGGGGGGGGGGGGGGTTTCAGAACTTAATACAATTTTCCAATTTTAATGTCGCTTTGGTTTTAAGTCCATGATGTGAGCCGTTCGTATTTTCTTGTCCGCCTGTCCCCGAAGCTGGCATATAAACGGTACGGCCCTGGCGCTGTATCCTGTTGACGCTGAGATCCTAATGTTGATTGCCAGTATCAACTCAATCCCAATCCCGTCCCGCTGATTTTTCCTGTATATTGTGCGACCATAGTTGTAACGGTTCAGTTCATACACTCGGATGGATTTTCTCGTTGAGGCGTGTAATTGGTGTCGTACTCCCATTTCTTCGAAAAAAGTCTTGGAACGCCTTACTTGTGAATTGCGCTCCATTATCTGTGATGAGTGCTTTTGGTGCCCCGAACCTAGCCAGTAACCGTTCTCTGAACGCCTTTTGTAGGGCTGGCGTCTGCTTGGGCAGCTCTGTCCGAAATCGGTCTAAAGACGAGCAAGGTCGTGTTTCCGTGTGGGACCAGCTTGTCCATGTGACTGGGTGTATCGTTGGCACGTCTCAGAGCTGCCGATGGCTCGTACATCTCGACGCAGCGTGACTTGTGGCTTACCATGTGCCATGATTTTGCGTGTCCCCAAGTGCCCGGCTGTGATTGGCGTCGTGGTTTTCATGTAGTACTCGTTGTCTCTATCGTTTTGAGTACGCAGCTTCGCCGCCATCTTCATCGCTCGTTGTGGGATGTGCTCCAGAGGTTTTCTGACTGTGCGAATTTTGGGTTATTTTGGGCTTTGCCATTAGTTTCTCTATCCATTTGTCCGATTCCGATTGAGTCTTTTGTCAGTTAGTGCCCATCTCGCGACTTTGCCAGCATGGCTTTCTATGGAATTGAGCCATTTCAGTGCCATGTGGTCCGTGATGACAGTGAAATGGTATCCTTCCAGATATGGCCTCTGTTTACTGATTGCCCATACAATTTCCAGGCATTCCTTCTCCGTGGCCGAGAAGTTTTTCTCGGCTCCGTTTAGTGTCGTGCTGGCGTATGGTATGACTTGTTCACCTTCCTTGGTCGTTTGTGTGGGGATCGCTCCGAGCTCGTAGTTGCTGGCATCTGTCTGCAGGATGAACGGGCTGTTGAAGTTCGGGCATGCTACCATGGGTGCTTTTGAGAGTTTTTCCTTCACGGTCTCAAACGCTTTTTGTTGTTCCGTATTCCACTCCCACTTGGTACCCTTTTTGAGCAGGGCGTTGAGTGGCTGAACCGTCGTAGCAAAGTCGGGTACAAATCTTCTATACCATGATGCGGCTCTCAGGTATTGACGCAGTTCTTTGGCATTAGTGGGGGGTCTTAGCTCGGATATGGCAGCTACTTTTTCGGGGTCTGTGCGGATACCGTGTTCCGTCACCAGATGCCCCAGCTATTTTAGCTCCTACTTGAAGAAATCGCAAGTTAATCATGTGCTCCTCGCGTGTTTTCCCGATGACGATGATGTCGTCCAGGTAGGCGAACGCATGTGGCATTATTTCCGGTCCTATCACTCGGTCCAACGCTCGTTGAAATGTCGCCGGGGTTGAGTGAAGCCCAAACGGCATCACTTTCCACTGGAAAAGTCCTCTTCCAGGGACGGCAAACGCAGTTAACGGCCTGCTAGCCGTCCCCATTGGGATCTGCCAGTACCCGTCCTTCAGATCCAAGCTGTTATTGTAGTGGGCCTCCCTTAGCTGGTCTAAAATGTGGTGTACTGTTGGTAAGGATACGCGTCTTTGACTGAACGGCTATTTAACTGCCGAAAGTCGACGCACAGTCTCCACTTTCCCGTCTTCTTCCTTACCATGACGATTGGCGCGCTGTGGGGACTGTTCGACGTTTCGATGCAGCCTCTTGCCAGTAGTTCGTCCACCTGTTTATTAATCTCTTCTTGCATCTTGGGGTTCTTCGGGAAGTATCTTTGTTTGATGGGACGGTCGTCGTGCATTACTATTTGATGCTCTGTAATGGGTGGTGTGCCTGACATTTTCCCAAACGCAGCCAGTTCTTATTGCAGGAATTGGTCGACCGCTGTATCCGAGTGTAGAGGCTGTCTCTATATCTCGCTGGTGCCTGTTTCCTCTGTTGCGGTTCTGTCGGGTTAATATGCACTTGGTGATTTTGTCATAGCCACTGCTACCGAAAGTCTTTCTTGTAACCTTCTACTATGCCTGTGGCGGGCTGGAATTCTGACTCGGAGCCCGGCGCACTCCAAAACGGTGCCCATGCCTGCCAGGAAATCCCATCCTAGCACAAACTCGTCGATGACCCCGGGTAGGATGAGGAGTGCCAGATCTAAGTGTTTTGTGCCCCGAGCTTGATTTCGACCTCCAACCGTTTCCCGGTCGGCAACATTTTATGGTTCGGATACCAATTCATCCACAAACCCAACAAAATATGAGCTGGTCGTTTCGGCATTCTGGGGCCAAATGTCCCTCTTGTCCGCACCGCCGACAGGCCCGGGTGGGGTCTTGGATGTGAGTTCTGGCCTGTCCTGGTTGTGCTCTTGGGGCTGGTTGTGGTCCACTGCTGATGCGTTCGTTACACCGGCAGTTTTGATTCCGAGGTACTTGTTCTTCGCATGCCATTAGCCTAGTTCGGTTCGGGTGTGCTTGTTGTCGCAGCCTTGCCCGATCCTGCTCTAGTTCTTCGAACTCCTTGGCCAGTTTTGTGAGTTCGGCCAGGTGAACTTTGGTACGGCCGTACGAATGATCATAGATCCGGAAGAGTGTTATCGCTTATTTGTCTCAACTCCCTCGTCCTATCGTACCTCAGAGGCCTTATTAGGGTCTGCATCTCGACCATATATATTTTAAAAGGTTCATCTATGCCCTGTCTTCTTCAGGTTACTTCCTCCTCTAATCGTGGGAAATAGTCCCGGGGTAGGAAGAAATCCTGAAAGCTGTCACAAAGGAGTCCATGACTGCCAATGTTGGTTATTGGCAATGTACCATTTAAGGGCCATGCCTTGGAGGAGTTCGGGCATCGCTCGGGGAATCAGATCCAGGTTGAGTCCATATGTCTCCGCTGACCACTCGACCTGCTTCAGGAACTCCAGGGGCTTGGATTTGCCGTCGAGGCGGAAACCCCATTCCCTAAATTGCTTTGCCGTAGCTGGGTAGTCTCTGAATGTGTTTGGTATTGTCCTTTCCGGTGGGAGCACCTGGAACTGGGTGGGCATGTGGGGTGGGGATAGGGCCCCCCAGGGACTTCTTCGTGCGTCGTGAAGTCGTGCCGCTTCTCTTGTGGACTGAAAATCCAACCCCGAGAGATCTATCCCATTCCCAGTCTGTTTTTCATCCGCCTCTAGGTGGCTGCTTGTTTCTGCAATCTTATCTGGTGATAGGCGGCCATGCAAGCGGACTAGTTCTTCCAGTCGTAGTGCATGTGACAGGGACCTTTCATTTTGCAACACCCAGTCTCCAATCTGCCTGCGCATGGCGTACAGGGTGCCCGTTAAGAACGTCATCCTTCTTCAAGTTGTAGACCCAGGCACTGACCATTGTATGTTCTTTTTTTCTCTTATTACAGAATGTTATTTTAGTGTCCCTTATCGCAAGGCCTCACGTTTGGCGCCAAGTGTAACGAATCAAATGTCCGTCCGGGCTTAACTCGGTCGGCCAGGATCCGTATCAACAAATTTGATGGGATTCGGTCTGCAGGGGCTCGTTCTGCTCTCCTGTTACGCCAGGATTAGTCAGGGTTCTCCTGCTATTCGCGAGGATTTATCCCGTGACTCTCCTACTACACAAGGATTTCCATACGACCCCACTGCGCAATGAAGCGCTGTGTTCTCCTGTTACGCAGGGACTTGCCAGTTTTCTCCTGCTATTCGCAAGGTTTTACCACTTGACTCTCCTGCTACACAAGGACTTGTAACTGCGTGCAAGGACTTGCAAGTGTTCTCCTGCTATTCGCAAGGATTTACCACTTGACTCTCCTGCTACACAAGGACTTGCAACTGTGTGCCGAGATTCGCAGTGCTTTTCCTGTTATGCAAGGACTTGCCAGAGCTCTCCTGCTATTCGCGAGGATTTATCACTTGATTCTCCTGCTGCACAAGGATTTTGCACAGGACTCGGTTCGTTGTCTGCTATATACTTGCGCGGGACAAGAATATTTATGTGAATTGTTCGATGCTGCGACGTTGAAATTTGCTGTTGACTCTGGTGGCTTGTATTCTTTTTTTTCGGACGTTGATGTACTTGAACGGGCAGTACATTCAAGTGGCCCAAACGACACCAAGCACGGGCTTTTTAACGCGCGGACCCAGGCAAAATGCAACCCACCTTTCGCCCAACCGACCGAGGGGCGCGCCGCATAACGTGCGGTAACGAAGATCGCAGAACAGATGCATAGGTACAAACTAAATAAAAGTTCTACATAAATTAAACAATAGACAAAAAGTAACTATGGATTACACAGATAACATAAAAGTGAAGTTCTGAGTAAGGAAATAGAACTAGCATTACATACTAAATGATTAAGATTGTTATAATTATAACATATGATACGAAAAGGGTTATGGATAGCATAGTTAGTATTACAAGCTTGCAGACTAAGAGAAAGAAAGTTTCTAGAATTTCTGATCGGAACTGCAAAACTAATTTGGCTGATTAATTCAGAAGAATCAATTACTCCTTTAATTAGTTTGTGTAAGAAAATTACACCAAGCATGGTTCTACGATCAGAAAGAGAAGTAAGATTTATTAGTAAAAGTCTACTACGATAAGAAGGCAAGTGAGTATTAGGATTCCAGTTAAGACCACGGAGTGCAAAGAGCAGAAATTGTTTTTATACCGATTCTATTCTATCCTGATGAACCTTGTACTGGGGACACCAAATACAAGACCCATATTCAAGAATAGGTCGAACAAGAGAAGTATAAAGAGTGTTAGTAATGTAGGGATCGTTAAATTCTTTCGACCAACGCTTAATGAAACCCAAGATACCAAAGGCACGATAAGCGGTGGAAGAGATATGTCTGTCAAATTTTAGCTTGGGAGCTAAAAGGATACCCAAATCATTAACTGACTCAATTCGAACAAACGGCTTATCATTAAGAATATATTTATTTAAAAAAGGCATTCGCCTGTAAAAGGACATTACGTTACATTTACCACAATTAAGATTTAATAAATTTACCCAACATCAGGTTTGAAAGCTGTCGAGATCAGTTTGCAACCTTTGACCAGATAAGAAATCAGTAGATGACAGACAAAATTTAACATCATCGGCATACATCAGCACCCGAGATTGAATTATGACAGAAATAAGGTCATTTATGAACAGAGTAAAAATAAGGGGCCAAGTTGACTTCCTTGTGGTACTCCGGAAGTAACCGGAAATAACTTGAAGAGACTTAGAGATTAAGCCTTTGAAATAAACCTTTTGGGGTTGTAAGAGTTAAGTAGTTAGAGATCCAAAGAATTAAGTTATTTGGAAATCCTAGAAGATGAAGTTTGTGAAGTAAAAGAGAATGATTAACAGAGTCAAAAGCCTTACTAAAATCAGTATAAATAACATCTGTTTGCATTTTAAATCGAAATCATTTAATGACAAAAGAAGTAAATTCCAATAGGTTAGTGGTAGTAGATCTATATTTCACAAACCCAGGCAGGGTAAAATTATGGAACTACACAGATGTTGAAGTTGAGAAGTTTCTCAAAAATCTTAGGAATAGCAGACAACTTAGAAATACCTCTTTAGTTCTCAACATTAGAATTGTTTCCTTTTTTATGGAGAGGAATAATAAATGATTCTTTCCAAATGTTGGGGAAAGAGCACAACTTCACAGACACTTTAAAATGAATAAACAATGGCTTAAAATACCTTCAGCGCAGTACCTATGCACACAGCTTGGTACTCCATCATCTCCCAGTGAAAATACGGGTTTAATGGTCTTTAAATCACGTAGAAGCGAACTTTCAGTTGTTAAAAGTCAAAAAAATGCAATTGGAGCTATTTACATGATAAGGATAAGGCGAGACCATTTGATAAGGTTGTGAACTATAAGTCGTTTGAAAAAACTCTGCAAAGAGATCGGCAATGGCCTGATCAGAGTCAGCTGTCGTGTTTTCAAAAAATACGGTTGATGGAAGTGTTGATGACTTATGCTTCGCATTAACGAAGTTATAAAACCTTTTAGGATCCTGGATCGGGTAATCAAATAGAGATAGAAATCCAAGAAAGAGCCAGATTCCCTGAACTTCTTGTACAATCTCTACTTTTTATTTTTGAAGTTTATAAAATCCCGCGTAAACCACACAGGCTTGTTAGACCTACGTGGTTTAACCAACGGGACACAAGTACCAAATAATAAGTTTAAAGTAGTGTACAAAAATTTAATTGCTCTATCCTTGTCTCTACACAAGTAAAGCTGAGACCAGTCAGTTTGGGATAGAAGCTGAGCGAGTTTAATGAAATTGGTTTTCCGAAATTGACGAACTCGCTATGCAGCTTACTACATGGGCTTAGCACCATAGCAGGTAAATTAAGTTGGGTGATAAGGATCTTCAGGAAAGGATATAGGGTCACTAAGGAAGAAGGGATCCAAGACAAAAATAAGATCTAGCATTTTATGTAAATAATTTGAGATTCCATTGATTTGATACAATGACAATCCAAATAACTTGTCAATTAAATCGTGCTGAGATGTGGAAGTCAACACACTGGTGTCAGGACTTGAAATCCAGGTAGTTTCGGCAATATTAAAGTTACCAAGAACTACAAGAAAGTCACAATCAGAAACCAAAGAGGAGACAGATTGTAAAGCAGAAGCATGTAAATATTATAAGGAAATTTCGGAAGAAGGCGGAATGTAAGAACAGGTGATAAAAAAACAAACACCGGAGATATACAATTTTACAGCAACAAATGCAACAGCTACAGAACTATCAGTAATTACTATCTCCGAAAGTAAATCAGCGTCAACAGCAATTAGAACACCACCACCACGACGAGGAGTGCGATCTTTTCTGTAAATGGAGAATTTATTAGAAGGGGTTTCAGAATTAAGGATGTCGGGCCTTAACCGTGTTTCAGTAAAGGCAACGACATGGAAAGGTAAAGTTAGGCTATTTAGGTAAGGATTACTAAGTTTACTACAAAGACCTCTTACATTCTGATAGCCCAGTGAGAAGGAAAATGATCGTTTTTTGAACTATAAGAGACTACAAGAGGTTGATTGGAACTACCACCGGAAGTAGGAAGTGAAATCGGAGGCCGATTTTTCATTTTTGCAGTATATTCCTTAATAATTAAGTGGTCAGGCCAGAATTCTTTACAACAAATATTGTTGAAATGTTCAGCCGGAACACTTATTTTAAAAGACGAGATTTCCCGAGGACAAGCAAATTTGAATTTTTCCACCGTAATATGGGCTTTTGACTTGGCAACACCTAGAAGGGTCGTATTACTAACCATAGTATGAGCATCCAATGGAGCCATTCTAATGGTTGATTGACCAGATAATTGGAATGAAAGCCTGGCACTATTAATACTAGGTGGTTGACCTGCATCAACAGTGCTAACAATCACAGAATGAGGAACCTCTTCGGGGTCAGAAAGAACCACATCCATGGGTAAGATGTTGTTCTCGTCACTTCTGATCGAAAAATGGGATGATGGGGATGATAAATTAATCAACTCTAAGTGTTTGGCAGCGAAAGTTCATTAGGGCCAATGGACAGTCTAAGATTAGCCTTTTTCCGTTCTGGAGACTCATTTAAAAGTTTCATACTCTTAACTCGTTTTCCAAAACGGAAAAACCATCAAACAGTTTTTTAAACCGAGCGAATATGTCTCCAAAGCCTTTCTTAGTCTGGCACGATCCTGGCAATTTTTATTATAGCAGACAACCATTATATTAAAAGAAATAATTTAAAACGATGAAAAACAAATTAAGAAATAACAACTGCACAAAATATAAAAAATACAAGCAAAAAAGAAGGCACACTAGGGTTAGAACTGTTGACGCTGAATTGTACTAACGCACAGCAACACCAATAAGAAATAAGTAAGAACGTTGCAGTCGGACGCACCCGACTGCAGAATATTATGTTCCCAGTCCTATATAATTTGGTTATTTGTGTGTTCAGAAAGAGACGCGAAAAAAACTGCACAGGGGTGGGAGATATTGATTTTTCTCATTTGCTGGGGAGGGGGTTGGGGGGTAAAAATTTTTTGATGCAGATTTGTCCAAAAGGTTAACATTAGTCTGTGTGCCAACTTTGGTGACTCTACCTGTAAAGGTGTGAGAGATATAAATTTTTCTCCTTTGCGGGGGAGGGGGTGGGGATGTCACAAATTTTTTGATGCAGATCTGTCGGGAATCTCAACATTAGTCTGTATGCCAAATTTGGTGACTATAGCTTTAAAAATGGGTAAGATACAGGTTTTCCCCAAATTTCGTGGGAGGGGGTGGGCGTGGGTGGCCGATCTCGACACATCATAAATTGACGATATACACAATATCACAATACTTATAACAACAACAATATAAATAAATAAGCAAAATTATATATCCAACAAGGCACGAGCTCCACCAAGTTCGCATATGACAAGGAATGCAAGGCACCAAATCGAATCGAGACCACGGTGCGAAACATGCAAACGATAACGGCAGAATCACCTGATATGCAATGCACAATGCATTTCCAATTGCTGACAAACTAATACAGGCAACCGATAGATGTCAGCAATTGGAGAGCGCAGGCGCAACAGCTATATAAGCCGCAACCCACAACCCACGCCAACCAAACGCAACAGCGAAACGACACCGCGGCGGCAGTCGAGGAGGACGGCAACGCGGCTGCCCTTCCACCCCCGAAGGCCGTTAAGACGCCCGGCGGCCGCCCGCCAAAAACCTGGTCCTCGCTCGCCCATCCGGCCACCACCAGTGGAGCTATCGGCCAAGGTACCGGCTCTCAAACGGCCAACACTGGGCACCGTGCCGCCGGCACCAGAGGAGCACGGGAGCAGCCAGTCGGCATGGTGCAGCCGCAGCCACGCCCCGCGACGCCAACTCCGATGACACCACCGCCCCGTCCCGCAGCACCAGTCCTGGACCGCCCTACGGAGGTGGTCATCATCTCGTCTGAGTCGGAGTCCGAGGCACCGAAGCCACCTCTTACAAGGCACGTCTACCGCGTGCAACGCTCGGTCATGCGGGACGGGAGGCCAGTACGACAGGACGTACAGGTGGTCGAGTATCGGCCGATCCCAAGCACAACGCCGCCAGGGCCGCCACAGAGCGCGCCTGCAACGCCGGCTTCGCCAGGAACACTTAGGTCGCCCACGCCCCCCCCGGGCGATCACGCCACGGCCGAGGACACTGATGGCCGTAACGCCCCCCCGGGACGACCGAAGCCCGACACCACCCCGGCCAGTGACGCCCCGGCCACGTGCCCCCACACCACCACACCCTCCACCCACGTTCCGACCGGCATTGCACCGACAACGTTCAAACATGGAGCAGGGAGCGGTGGAACGGCGGCCGACACTATTCCGCCAGACCTCATGGGCCGGCCCGGGAGTGGACCATCGATGGAGGGAGGTGGGCCCCGAAGAATGGCCGGAAGCGGTGGCCGCGTACGCCCGAACAATTAACCGGGATTGGCGGACCGCCCGGTTAATGTGGGTCGGCACTACGCGGTACCGCTTCCGGTCAACCAGAGGCCAACACCGCGTGTTCGAGCAACAATAAAAAAAAAATACATATAAATTGAATAATAGAACATAGAAGGAAAAAAAATAAAAAATAAATTAAAAAAATTAACAAAAACAAAACACACAAAAAAAAAAATATATGAAATTAAATATAAAAAAAAGAAACAAAGGCAAAAAACAAAATAAAAATAATATAGCTATTTAGTCTTAAGGGAAGCGGGGAAATTTCACACAAACAAAAAAAAAGTAGGGAAAACACATCGCTCCCGACGGAAGACGAGAGTGTGAGGAGCCTTAGCCGGCTCCCCACAACATCACTAAACGACCCCTTTCAACTAAGCCTCTGGGCACCGGTGAGTAGGCTCTCACGGCCACTTATACATGCGTTCTCTCGTTGCGCGAAATAGGCAGCAACAGCGCCGTCGCACAGCAAGCGCTGACAAACCACAACGGGACTTAGTGCCGTTATAGAAGAGTCAGAAACGGTGCCTGAGTGCGTTTGCGATGACAAAAGTACAGTTAGCGACAGTTGATAAAAGAGTTGAGAGTCAAGTGATAAATCCTTGCGGATAGCAGGAGAAGATTGACAAGTCCTCGCGTAACAGGTGAAATACGGTAGATCTTGGCGCATCGTTACCAGTCCTTGTGTAGCAGGAGAGTTAAGTGAGTAGTCCTTGCGAATAGCAGGAGAACACTGGCGAGTCCTTGCGTAACAGGAGAACACAGCGAGTCCCTGTGCAGTAGGGTCGTATGCAAATCCTTGTGTAGTAAGAGAGTCAAGGGATAAATCCTCGCGAATAGCAGGAGAACCCTGACAACTCCTGGCGTAACAGGAGAGCAGAACGAGCCCAGCAAGGATTCCTACCAGATCCCACCAGTCCCAACCAGGATCTCTACCGGATCCCACCAATTCCAGCAAGGATCCCTACCGGATCCCACCAGTTCCAGCAAGGATCCCTACCGGATCCCACCAGTTCCAGCAAGGATCCCTACCGGATCCCACCAGTTCTAGCAAGGATCCCTACCGGATCCCACCAGTTCCAGCAAGGATCCCCACCGGATCCCACCAGTCCCAGCAAGGATCCCTACCGGATCCCACCACCACTACCAAGCCAGCTATTCGGGTGCGCAGCCACTTGCAACTAGGCGGAGCTTTGCTACGCGGAATTATCCCACGAGCCAAAAGCGAGTGGGTGGTTCTTAGCGAAATGGCGACGCTGAACGGCGAGTCGGTGCATCACCAGGATACTCTACGGCGGCCACCACAGGAATCACACACTAAAACTAAACCTACACCTAGTATATGGTCAGCAAATAAATATAATTATCATCGAAATCTAGTGTCGTTATTTATTGCATGTGTCCAAATACAAATATGTTGATACGGATCCTGACCGACCGAGTTAAGCCCGGCAGGACATTTGATTCGTTATAGTGGAGCTTTTGCAGAGACGGAAATATCAATCATAGAGTGCAATTTATGGTCCAGTTGGCTTCAAATGGGACTTACCGCTTCACCTTCAGCTCCTGAAGCTTTTCTGGACAGCAAAATATGGATCAGAAGGCGCAACTTATGGTCCAAGAGGCTTCAAATTGCACTAACCGCTTGTCCGTTAGGTACTGGAGCTTTTGCAGAGACGGAAATATCAATCATAGAGTGCATTTTATGGTCCAGAAGACTTCAAATGGCACTCACCGCTTCTCCGTGAGCACCTCAAGCTTCTCGGTACGGCAAAATATGGATCAAAAGGCGCAATTTTTGGTCCAAGAGGCTTCAATTTGCACTTACCGCTTGCTCGTCAGCTCCTGAAGCTTTCTTGGACAATAAAATATGGATCAGACAAAACTATTTAAGGTCCAAGAGGCTTCAAATGGCACTAACCGCTTGGTCGTCAGCTCCTGAAGCTTTTCTGGACAGTACAATATTGATCAATGTGTGCAATTTTTGGTCCAAGAGGCTACAAATGGCACTTACCGCTTCTCCGTCAGCTCCTGAAGCTTTCTTGGACAGTATAGTATGGTCAAACAGCGCAATTTAATGTCCAAGAAGCTTCAAATAGCACTAATCGCTTGTCCGTTAGGTAGTGGAGCTTTTGCAGAGACGGAAATATCAATCATAGAGGTCAATTTATAGTCCAATTGGCTTCAAATGGCACTCTCCGCTTCTCCGTGAGCTCCTCAAGCTTCTCTGTACGGCAAAATATGGATCAAAAGGCGCAATTTTTGGTCCAAGAGGCTTCAATTTGCACTAACCGCTTTTCCGTCAGCTCCTGAAGCTTTCTTGGACAATAAAATATGGATCAGACAAAACAATTGAAGGTCCAAGAGGCTTCAAATGGCACTAACCGCTTGGTCGTCAGCTCCTGACGCTTTTCTGGACAGTACAATATGGACCAATGTATGCAATTTGTGGTCCAAGAGGCTTCAAATGGCATTTACCGCTTCTCCGTCAGCTCCTGAAGCTTTCTTGGACAGTATAATATGGATCGAACAGCGCAATTTAATGTCCAAGAGGCTTCAAATAGCACTAATCGCTTGTCCGTTAGGTAGTGGAGCTTTTGCAGAGATGGAAATATCAATCATAGAGTGCAATTTATGGTCCAGTTAGCTTCAAATGGCCTTCACCGCTTCTCCATCAGCTCCTGAAGCTTTTCTGGACACCAAAATATGGATCAGAAGGCGCAATTTGTGTTCCAAGCGGCTTCAATTTGTACTTACCGCTTCTCCGTTGAGTATTGTAGCTTTTCCAGAGACGGAAATATGAATTTTACAGCAAGGATCCCCACCGGATCCCACCAGTCCCAGCAAGGATCCATACCGGATCCCACCACCACTACCAAGCCAGCTATTCGGGTGCGCAGCCACTTGCAACTAGGCGGAGCTTTGCTACGCGGAATTATCCCACGAGCCAAAAGCGAGTGTGTGGTTCTTAGCGAACAGGCGACGCTGAACGGCGAGTCGGTGCATCACCAGGATACTCTACAGCGGCCACCACAGGAATCACACACTAAAACTAAACCTACACCTAGTATATGGTCAGCAAATAAATATAATTATCATCGAAATCTAGTGTCGTTATTTATCGCAAGTGTCCAAATAAAAATTTGTTGATACGGATCCTGACCGACCGAGTTAAGCCCGGCAGGACATTTGATTCGTTACAGTGGAGCTTTTGCAGAGACGGAAATATCAATAATAGAGTGCAATTTATGGTCCTGTTGGCTTCAAATGGCCTTCACCGCTTCTCCATCAGCTCCTGAAGCTTTTCTGGACACCAAAATATGGGTCAGAAGGCGCTATTTGTGTTCCAAGAGGCTTCAATTTGTACTTACCGCTTCTCCGTTGAGTATTGTAGCTTTTCCAGAGACGGAAATATGAATTTTACTGCTCAACTTTAGGTCCAAGTGGTTTCAAATGGGACATACCGCTTCTCCGTCAGCTCCTGAAGCTTTCTTGGACCGTATAATATGGATGGCAAATGGCACTCACCGCTTCTCCGTGAGTTCCTCAAGCTTTTCTGGACACAAAATATGATCAATCTATGGTCCAGAAGTTTTCAAATGGCACTAACCGTTTCTCCGTCAGCTCCTGGAGCTTTTCTGGACAGTACAATGTGGATCAAAGTGTGCAATTTAACGTCCAAGAGGCTCCAAGTGGCACTTACCGCTTCTCCGTTAGGCAGTGGAGCTTTTGCAGAGACGGAAATATCAATCATAGAGTGCAATTAATGGTCCAGTTGGCTTTAAATGGCCTTCACCGCTTCTCCATCAGCTCTTGAAGCTTTTCTGGACACCAAAATATGGATCAGAAGGTGCAATTTGTGGTCCAAGAGGCTTCAATTTGTACTTACCGCTTCTCCGTTGAGTATTGTAGCTTTTCCAGAGACGGAAATATAAATCATAGAGTGCATTTTATGGTTCAGTTGGCTTAAAATGGCCTTCACCGCTTCTCCGTCAGCTCCTGAAGCTTTCTTGGACAATAAAATATGGATCAGACAAAACAATTGAAGGTCCAAGAGGCTTCGAATGGCACTAACCGCTTGGTCGTCAGCTCCTGACGCTTTTCTGGACAGTACAATATGGACCAATGTATGCAATTTGTGGTCCAAGAGGCTTCAAATGGCATTTATCGCTTCTCCGTCAGCTCCTGAAGCTTTCTTGGACAGTATAATATGGATCGAACAGCGCAATTTAATGTCCAAGAGGCTTTAAATAGCACTAATCGCTTGTCCGTTAGGTAGTGGAGCTTTTGCAGAGATGGAAATATCAATCATAGAGTGCAATTTATGGTCCAGTTAGCTTCAAATGGCCTTCACCGCTTCTCCATTAGCTCCTGAAGCTTTTCTGGACACCAAAATATGGATCAGAAGGCGCAATTTGTGTTCCAAGCGGCTTCAATTTGTACTTACCGCTTCTCCGTTGAGTATTGTAGCTTTTCCAGAGACGGAAATATGAATTTTACAGCAAGGATCCCCACCGGATCCCACCAGTCCCAGCAAGGATCCATACCGGATCCCACCACCACTACCAAGCCAGCTATTCGGGTGCGCAGCCACTTGCAACTAGGCGGAGCTTTGCTACGCGGAATTATCCCACGAGCCAAAAGCGAGTGTGTGGTTCTTAGCGAACAGGCGACGCTGAACGGCGAGTCGGTGCATCACCAGGATACTCTACGGGGGCCACCACAGGAATCACACACTAAAACTAAACATACACCTAGTATATGGTCAGCAAATAAATATAATTATCATCGAAATCTAGTGTCGTTATTTATCGCAAGTGTCCAAATAAAAATTTGTTGATACGGATCCTGACCGACCGAGTTAAGCCCGGCAGGACATTTGATTCGTTACAGTGGAGCTTTTGCAGAGACGGAAATATTTTTATTTTTTTTTTATTCGGACGTTGATGTACTAAACGGGCAGTACATTCAAGTGGCCCAAACGACACCAAGCACGGGCTTGTTAACGCGCGGACCCAGGCAAAATGCAAACCCACCTCCCGCCCAACCGACCGAGGGGCGCGCCGCATAACGTGCGGTAACGAAGATCGCGAAACATATAAATACGAACAGACTAAATAAAAGTTCTACATAAATTAAACAATATACAAAAAACTATAGATTACACAGATAACATAAAATTGAAGTTCTAAGTACGGAAATAGAACTAGCATTACATATTAAATGATAAAGATTGTTATAATTAGAACATATGATACGAAAAGGGTTATGGATAGCATAGTTAGTGTTACAAACTTGAAGACAAAGGGGAAGAAAGTTTCTGGAATTTCTGATCGGAACTGCAAAACTAATCTGGCTAATTAATTCAGAAGAATCAATTTCGCCTTTAATTAGTTTGTGTAAAAAAATTACACCAAGCATGGTTCTACGATCAGAAAGAGAAGGAAGATTTATTAGTAAAAGTCTACTACGATAAGAAGGCAAGTGAGTATTAGGATTCCAGTTAAGACCCCGGAGTGCAAAGAGAAGAAATTGTTTTTGAACCGATTCTATTCTATCCTGATGAATCTTGTACTGGGGACACCAAATACAAGACCCATATTCAAGAATAGGTCGAACAAGCGAAGTATATAGAGTTTTAGTAATGTAAGGATCGTTAAATTCTTTAGACCAACGCTTAATGAAACCCAGGACACCAAAGGCACGATTAACGGTGGAAAAGATATGTTTGTCAAACTTAAGCTTGGAATCTAAAAGGATACCCAAATCATCAACCGACTCAATTCGAACAAGCGGCTTACCATTAAGAATATAACTGTTAAAAAAGGCATTCGCCTGTAAAAGGACATTACTTTACACTTACCACAATTAAGATTTAATAAATTTACCCGACACCAGGCTTGAAAACTGTCAAGATCAGTTTGCAACCTTTGACCAGATAAGAAATCGAGTAGATGACAGACAAAGTTTAACATCATCGACATACATCAGCACCCGAGAGTAATTTACGACAGAAGGAAGGTCATTGATGAAAAGAGTAAATAATAAGGGGCCAAGATGACTTCCTTGTGGTACTCCAGAAGTAACTTGAACAGACTTAGAGACAAAGCCTTTGAAATAAACCTTTTGAGTTCTAAGAGTTAAATAGTTAGAAATCCAAAGAATTAAGTTATTTGGAAATCCTAGAAGATGAAGCTTGTGAGTAAAAGGGTGATTAACAGAATCAAAAGCCTTACTGAAATCAGTATAAATAACATCTGTTTGCATTTTAGATTGAAATCCCTTAATAATAAAGTAAATTCCAATAGGTTAGTGGTAGTAGATCTATATTTCACAAACCCATGCTGGCAGGTGAAATTATAGATCTACATAAATGTGAAGTTGAGAAGTTATTAATTTCTCAAAAATCTTAGGAATAGCAGACAACTTAGAAATACCTCTATAGTTCTCGACATTAGACTTGTTTCCTTTTTTATGGAAAGGAATAATAAATGATTCTTTCCAAATATTGGGGAAAGAACACAACTCCACGGACAATTTAAAAAGAACAAATAATGGCTTAAAAATACCTTCAGCACAGTACTTGAGCACAAAGCCTGGTACTCCATCAGGTCCCGGAGAAAATACGGGGTTAATAGACTTCAAATCACGTAGAAGCGAGCTTTCAGTGATTAAAGGCCCAAAAGTAACCTTGGAGTAAGGATAAGGCGAAAGCAATTGATAAGGTTGTGAACTGTAAGTCGTTTGAAAAAATTCGGCAAAAAGATCGGCGATAGCCTGATCTGAGTCAGCTGTCTTTTTTTCAAAAAATACAGTTGATGGAAATGTTGATGACCTACGCTTCGCATTAACGAAGTTATAAAACCTTTTAGGATCCCGCTGAAACTGTAACCTACAGCTCCTGAGGTAGTTGTTATAACAGTGTAAATTAAGTGCAGAGAAGTTAGATCGGGCAATCAAATAGCGAGAGAAATCCGAGGAAGAGCCAAATTCCTTGAACTTTTTGTACAATCTCGACTTTCTATTTTTTAAGTTTATCAATTCACGTGTAAACCACACAGGTTTGTTAGACCTACGAGGGTTACAAAACGGGACACAAGAATCAAATAATGAATTTAAGGTAGAATAAAAGTAATTGATTGCACAATCCATGTCTCTACACATGTACAGCTGGGACCAGTCAGTCTGGGATAGGAGCTGAGCAAGTTTAGTAAAATCGGTTTTCCGAAATTGTCGAACTCGCTCAGCCGGTTCTCTACCAGGGCTTGGCACACTGGCTGGTAAGTCAATCAACACCTCTTCTGATTATTGAATTATGAGGAGAGGGGGACGATAAATTTATTAATTCTAACTGTTTATTAGTTGCGGATGAAATGGAAGCATGTGTGGGGAGTTGCAGTTCATTGGGGCCAATAGACAGCCTAAAATTAGCCTTCTTCCGTTTTGGGGACTCATTCAAAAGTTTCATACTTTTGAATTCGTTCTCCAAGACGGAAAAACCATCGAACAGTTTTTTGAACCGCCCGAATATGTCACCAAAGCCTTTCTTAGTCTGCCTCATGAAACCCATGATGTCCCGTTCAACATCCCTACAGGATACACATGTCCACTTGAGGCCAGATTTTGACTCAATCTGGTCCACAATTCTGCCGTTTAGGCCAGCACATTTTTCGTGTGACACATTATCACACAGCCAGCAACAAACAAAGCCCATCTTCGAGTTTGCTCTAACCTGGCAATTTTTATTGTAACAGACAAACATTATAGCAAAAAGGAATTTAAATATAAGAAAATAGAATATAAAAAAAGATAAGCAAAAAATAAAATAAAAAGCAAAAGAACCAAAAAGAATGTAAAAAGAACGGAAAGGCACCCTAGGGTTAAACAACTACCGCTGATTTGTAACTTACAAACGCAATAACAACACAAAGCGCGGGCGCGACGACCGAAACTCACAAACGGATTTCTAACAGAAAAGACCGCGACCAACACCAACAACACAACTACTGCAAGCGCGGGAGAGAAATAAAAAAAAGAGAATGAAGTGAGTACACACAAAAACAAATTATATGCAGACAGCAATGCAACTGCAAAATCAAACAGAATGCTTGGCTGCAGTTTGTTGTTGTGTATAGGCACAAAAATTTTAAATTTGCAAATAAAGCACAAATAATTGCAATTAAAGTTCAACACAGGTGTTTAACACAACCGAATGAAAACACACGTCACAAATATAAAACTTGCAATTTAATAATTGCTAAGAACGAGGAAAGAAAAATTAACTGCGAGGCGCAAGAAAAAACACGTCCGTTTGCGAAAGCGAAGCGAAGCGAATTTTGATATCAATCATAGAGTGCAATTTATGGTCCAGTTGGCTTCAAATCGCCTTCACCGCTTCTCCATCAGCTCCTGAAGCTTTTCTGGACACCAAAATATGGATAAGAAGGTGCAATTTGTGGTCCAAGAGGCTTCAATTTGTACTTACCGCATCTCCGTAGAGTATTGTAGCTTTTCCAGAGACGGAAATATGAATTTAACTGCGCAACTTAAGGTCCAAGTGGTTTCAAATGGGACATACCGCTTCTCCATCAGCTCCTGAAGCTCTCTTGGACAGTATAATATGGATCAGCAAACGCAATTTGTGGTCCACGAGGCTTCAAATGGCACTTACCGCTAGATGTCAGCAATTGGAGAGCGCAGGCGCAACAGCTATATAAGCCGCAACCCACAACCCACGCCAACCAAACGCAACAGCGAAACGACATCGCGGCGGCAGTCGAGGAGGACGGCAACGCGGCTGCCCTTCCACCCCCGAAGGCCGTTAAGACGCCCGGTGGCCGCCCGCCAAAAACCTGGTCCTCGCTCGCCCATCCGGCCACCACCAGTGGAGCTATCGGCCAAGGTACCGGCTCTCAAACGGCCAACACTGGGCACCATGCCGCCGGCACCAGAGGAGCACGGGAGCAGCCAGTCGGCATGGTGCAGCCGCAGCCACGCCCCGCGACGCCAACTCCGATGACACCACCGCCCCGTCCCGCAGCACCAGTCCTGGACCGCCCTACGGAGGTGGTCATCATCTCGTCTGAGTCGGAGTCCGAGGCACCGAAGCCACCTCTTACAAGGCACGTCTACCGCGTGCAACGCTCGGTCATGCGGGACGGGAGGCCAGTACGACAGGACGTACAGGTGGTCGAGTATCGGCCGATCCCAAGCACAACGCCGCCAGGGCCGCCACAGAGCGCGCCTGCAACGCCGGCTTCGCCAGGAACACTTAGGTCGCCCACGCCCCCCCCGGGCGATCACGCCACGGCCGAGGACACTGATGGCCGTAACGCCCCCCCGGGACGACCGAAGCCCGACACCACCCCGGCCAGTGACGCCTCGGCCACGTGCCCCCACACCACCACACCCTCCAACCACGTTCCGACCGGCATTGCACCGACAACGTTCAAACATGGAGCAGGGAGCGGTGGAACGGCGTCCGTTAGGTACTGGAGCTTTTGCAGAGACGGAAATATCAATCATAGTGTGCATTTTATGGTCCAGAAGACTTCAAATGGCACTCACCGCTTCTCCGTCAGTTCCTGAAGGTTTTCTGGACAGCAAAATATGGATCCGAAGGCGCAACTTGTGGTCCAAGAGACTTCAATTTGCACTTACCGCTTCTCCGTTGAGTGTAGCTTTTGCAGAGACGGAAATATGAATTTTACTGCGCAACTTAACGTCCAAGTGGCTTCAAATGGGACATACCGCTTCTCCGTCAGCTCCTGAAGCTTTCTTGGACCGTATAATATGGATCAGTAAACGCAATTTGTGGTCCACGAGGTTTCAAATGGCACTTACCGCTTCTCCGTCAGTTCCTGAAGGTTTTCTTGACTGAAAGAAATGGATCCGAAGGCGCAACTTGTGGTCCAAGAGACTTCAATTTGCACTTACCGCTTCTCCGCTGAGTATTGTAGGTTTTCCAGAGATGGAAATATGAATCATACAAAGCAATTTAAGGTCCAAGAGGCTTCAAATTGCACTAACCGCTTGTCCGTTAGGTACTGAAGCTTTTGCAGAGACGGAAATATCAATCAAAGAGTGCATTTTATGGTCCAGAAGTCTTCAAATGGCACTCACCGCTTCTCCGTGAGCTCCTCAAGCTTTTCTGTACTGCAAAATATGGATCAAAAGGCGCAATTTGTGCTCCAAGAGGCTTCAATTTGCACTTACCGCTTGCTCGACAGCTCCTGAAGCTTTCTTGGACAATAAAATATGGATCAATGTGTGCAATTTGTGGTTCAAGAGGCTTCAAATGGCACTTACTGCTTCTCCGTCAGCTCCTGAAGCTTTCTTGGACAGTATAATATGGATCAAACAGCGCAATATAATGTCCAAGAGGCTTCAAATAGCACTAATCGCTTGTCCGTTAGGTTGTGGAGCTTTTGCAGAGACGGAAATATCAATCATAGAGTGCAATTTATGGTCCAATTGGCTTCAAATGGCACTTCACCGCTTCTCCGTGAGCTCCTCAAGCTTCTCTGTACGGCAAAATATGGATCAAAAGGCGCAATTTTTGGTCCAAGAGGCTTCAATTTGCACTAACCGCTTCTCCGTTGAGTATTGTAGTTTTTCCAGAGACGGAAATATGAATTTTACTGCGCAACTTTAGGTCCAAGTGGTTTCAAATGGGACATACCGCTTCTCCGTCAGCTCCTGAAGCTTTCTTGGACCGTATAATATGGATGGCAAATGGCACTCACCGCTTCTCCGTGAGTTCCTCAAGCTTTTCTGGACACAAAATATGATCAATCTATGGTCCAGAAGTTTTCAAATGGCACTAACCGTTTCTCCGTCAGCTCCTGGAGCTTTTCTGGACAGTACAATGTGGATCAAAGTGTGCAATTTAACGTCCAAGAGGCTCCAAGTGGCACTTACCACTTCTCCGTTAGGCAGTGGAGCTTTTGCAGAGACGGAAATATCAATCATAGAGTGCAATTAATGGTCCAGTTGGCTTTAAATGGCCTTCACCGCTTCTCCATCAGCTCTTGAAGCTTTTCTGGACACCAAAATATGGATCAGAAGGTGCAATTTGTGGTCCAAGAGGCTTCAATTTGTACTTACCGCTTCTCCGTTGAGTATTGTAGCTTTTCCAGAGACGGAAATATAAATCATAGAGCGCATTTTATGGTTCAGTTGGCTTCAAATGGCCTTCACCGCTTCTCCGTCAGCTCCTGAAGCTTTCTTGGACAATAAAATATGGATCAGACAAAACAATTGAAGGTCCAAGAGGCTTCAAATGGCACTAACCGCTTGGTCGTCAGCTCCTGACGCTTTTCTGGACAGTACAATATGGACCAATGTATGCAATTTGTGGTCCAAGAGGCTTCAAATGGCATTTATCGCTTCTCCGTCAGCTCCTGAAGCTTTCTTGGACAGTATAATATGGATCGAACAGCGCAATTTAATGTCCAAGAGGCTTCAAATAGCACTAATCGCTTATCCGTTAGGTAGTGGAGCTTTTGCAGAGATGGAAATATCAATCATAGAGTGCAATTTATGGTCCAGTTAGCTTCAAATGGCCTTCACCGCTTCTCCATCAGCTCCTGAAGCTTTTCTGGACACCAAAATATGGATCAGAAGGCGCAATTTGTGTTCCAAGCGGCTTCAATTTGTACTTACCGCTTCTCCGTTGAGTATTGTAGCTTTTCCAGAGACGGAAATATGCATTTTACAGCAAGGATCCCCACCGGATCCCACCAGTCCCAGCAAGGATCCATACCGGATCCCACCACCACTACCAAGCCAGCTATTCGGGTGCGCAGCCACTTGCAACTAGGCGGAGCTTTGCTACGCGGAATTATCCCACGAGCCAAAAGCGAGTGTGTGGTTCTTAGCGAACAGGCGACGCTGAACGGCGAGTCGGTGCATCACCAGGATACTCTACGGGGGCCACCACAGGAATCACACACTAAAACTAAACATACACCTAGTATATGGTCAGCAAATAAATATAATTATCATCGAAATCTAGTGTCGTTATTTATCGCAAGTGTCCAAATAAAAATTTGTTGATACGGATCCTGACCGACCGAGTTAAGCCCGGCAGGACATTTGATTCGTTACAGTGGAGCTTTTGCAGAGACGGAAATATCAATAATAGAGTGCAATTTATGGTCCAGTTGGCTTCAAATGGCCTTCACCGCTTCTCCATCAGCTCCTGAAGCTTTTCTGGACACCAAAATATGGATCAGAAGGTGCAATTTGTGGTCCAAGAGGCTTCAATTTGTACTTACCGCTTCTCCGTTGAGTATTGTAGCTTTTCCAGAGACGGAAATATGAATTTAACTGCGCAACTTAAGGTCCACGTGGTTTCAAATGGGACATACCGCTTCTCCATCAGCTCCTGAAGCTCTCTTGGACAGTATAATATGGATCAGCAAACGCAATTTGTGGTCCACGAGGCTTCAGATGGCACTTACCGCTTCTCCGTCAGTTCCTGAAGGTTTTCTTGACATAAAAAAAGGGATCCGAAGGCGCAACTTGTGGTCCAAGAGACTTCAATTTGCACTTACCGATTCTCCGTTGAGTATTGTAGCTTTTCCAGAGACGGAGATATGAATCATACTTAGCAATTTAAGGTCCAAAAGGCTTCAAATGGGACATACCGCTTCACCTTCAGCTCCTGAAGCTTTTCTGCACAGCAAAATATGGATCAGAAGGCGCAACTTATGGTCCAAGAGGCTTCAAATTGCACTAACCGCTTGTCCGTTAGGTACTGGAGCTTTTGCAGAGACGGAAATATCAACCATAGAGTGCATTTTATGGTCCAGAAGACTTCAAATGGCACTCACCGCTTCCCCGTGAGCTCCTCAAGCTTCTCGGTACGTCAAAATATGGATCAAAAGGCGCAATGTTTGGTCCAAGAGGCTTCAATTTGCACTTACCGCTTGCTCGTCAGCTCCTGAAGCCTTCTTGGACAATAAAATATGGATCAGACAAAACAATTGAAGGTCCAAGAGGCTTCAAATGGCACTAACCGAGGCTACACTAACAAGAGGCTACAAATGGCATTTACCGCTTCTCCGTCAGCTCCTGAAGCTTTCTTGGACAGTATAATATGGATCAAACAGCGCAATTTAATGTCCAAGAGGCTTCAAATAGCACTAATCGCTTGTCCGTTAGGTAGTGGAGCTTTTGCAGAGACGGAAATATCAATCATAGAGTGCAATTTATGGTCCTGTTGGCTTCAAATGGCCTTCACCGCTTCTCCATCAGCTCCTTAAGCTTTTCTGGACACCAAAATATGGATCAGAAGGCGCAATTTGTGGTCCAAGAGGCTTCAATTTGTACTTACCGCTTCTCCGTTGAGTATTGTAGCTTTTCCAGAGACGGAAATATGAATTTTACTGCGCAACTTTAGGTCCAAGTGGTTTCAAATGGGACATACCGCTTCTCCGTCAGCTCCTGAAGCTTTCTTGGACCGTATAATATGGATGGCAAATGGCACTCACCGCTTCTCCGTGAGTTCCTCAAGCTTTTCTGGACACAAAATATGATCAATCTATGGTCCAGAAGTTTTCAAATGGCACTAACCGTTTCTCCGTCAGCTCCTGGAGCTTTTCTGGACAGTACAATGTGGATCAAAGTGTGCAATTTAACGTCCAAGAGGCTCCAAGTGGCACTTACCACTTCTCCGTTAGGCAGTGGAGCTTTTGCAGAGACGGAAATATCAATCATAGAGTGCAATTAATGGTCCAGTTGGCTTAAATGGCCTTCACCGCTTCTCCATCAGCTCTTGAAGCTTTTCTGGACACCAAAATATGGATCAGAAGGTGCAATTTGTGGTCCAAGAGGCTTCAATTTGTACTACCGCTTCTCCGTTGAGTATTGTAGCTTTTCCAGAGACGGAAATATAAATCATAGAGCGCATTTTATGGTTCAGTTGGCTTCAAATGGCCTTCACCGCTTCTCCGTCAGCTCCTGAAGCTTTCTTGGACAATAAAATATGGATCAGACAAAACAATTGAAGGTCCAAGAGGCTTCAAATGGCACTAACCGCTTGGTCGTCAGCTCCTGACGCTTTTCTGGACAGTACAATATGGACCAATGTATGCAATTTGTGGTCCAAGAGGCTTCAAATGGCATTTATCGCTTCTCCGTCAGCTCCTGAAGCTTTCTTGGACAGTATAATATGGATCGAACAGCGCAATTTAATGTCCAAGAGGCTTCAAATAGCACTAATCGCTTCATCCGTTAGGTAGTGGAGCTTTTGCAGAGATGGAAATATCAATCATAGAGTGCAATTTATGGTCCAGTTAGCTTCAAATGGCCTTCACCGCTTCTCCATCAGCTCCTGAATCTTTTCTGGACACCAAAATATGGATCAGAAGGCGCAATTTGTGTTCCAAGCGGCTTCAATTTGTACTTACCGCTTCTCCGTTGAGTATTGTAGCTTTTCCAGAGACGGAAATATGCATTTTACAGCAAGGATCCCCACCGGATCCCACCAGTCCCAGCAAGTATCCATACCGGATCCCACCACCACTACCAAGCCAGCTATTCGGGTGCGCAGCCACTTGCAACAAGGCGGAGCTTTGCTACGCGGAATTATCCCACGAGCCAAAAGCGAGTGTGTGGTTCTTACCGAACAGGCGACGCTGAACGGCGAGTCGGTGCATCACCAGGATACTCTACGGGGGCCACCACAGGAATCACACACTAAAACTAAACATACACCTAGTATATGGTCAGCAAATAAATATAATTATCATCGAAATCTAGTGTCGTTATTTATCGCAAGTGTCCAAATAAAAATTTGTTGATACGGATCCTGACCGACCGAGTTAAGCCCGGCAGGACATTTGATTCGTTACAGTGGAGCTTTTGCAGAGACGGAAATATCAATAATAGAGTGCAATTTATGGTCCAGTTGGCTTCAAATGGCCTTCACCGCTTCTCCATCAGCTCCTGAAGCTTTTCTGGACACCAAAATATGGATCAGAAGGTGCAATTTGTGGTCCAAGAGGCTTCAATTTGTACTTACCGCATCTCCGTTGAGTATTGTAGCTTTTCCAGAGACGGAAATATGAATTTAACTGCGCAACTTAAGGTCCACGTGGTTTCAAATGGGACATACCGCTTCTCCATCAGCTCCTGAAGCTCTCTTGGACAGTATAATATGGATAAGCAAACGCAATTTGTGGTCCACGAGGCTTCAGATGGCACTTACCGCTTCTCCGTCAGTTCCTGAAGGTTTTCTTGACATAAAAAAAGGGATCCGAAGGCGCAACTTGTGGTCCAAGAGACTTCAATTTGCACTTACCGATTCTCCGTTGAGTATTGTAGCTTTTCCAGAGACGGAGATATGAATCATACTTAGCAATTTAAAAAGGCTTCAAATGGGACATACCGCTTCACCTTCAGCTCCTGAAGCTTTTCTGCACAGCAAAATATGGATCAGAAGGCGCAACTTATGGTCCAAGAGGCTTCAAATTGCACTAACCGCTTGTCCGTTAGGTACTGGAGCTTTTGCAGAGACGGAAATATCAACCATAGAGTGCATTTTATGGTCCAGAAGACTTCAAATGGCACTCACCGCTTCCCCGTGAGCTCCTCAAGCTTCTCGGTACGTCAAAATATGGATCAAAAGGCGCAATGTTTGGTCCAAGAGGCTTCAATTTGCACTTACCGCTTGCTCGTCAGCTCCTGAAGCCTTCTTGGACAATAAAATATGGATCAGACAAAACAATTGAAGGTCCAAGAGGCTTCAAATGGCACTAACCGAGGCTACACTAACAAGAGGCTTCAAATGGCATTTACAGCTCCTCCGTCAGCTCCTGAAGCTTTCTTGAACAGTATAATATGGATCGAACAGCGCAATTTAATGTCCAAGAGGCTTCAAATAGCACTAATCGCTTGTCCGTTAGGTAGTGGAGCTTTTGCAGAGATGGAAATATCAATCATAGAGTGCAATTTATGGTCCAGTTAGCTTCAAATGGCCTTCACCGCTTCTCCATCAGCTCCTGAAGCTTTTCTGGACACCAAAATATGGATCAGAAGGCGCAATTTGTGTTCCAAGCGGCTTCAATTTGTACTTACCGCTTCTCCGTTGAGTATTGTAGCTTTTCCAGAGACGGAAATATGAATTTTACAGCAAGGATCCCCACCGGATCCCACCAGTCCCAGCAAGGATCCATACCGGATCCCACCACCACTACCAAGCCAGCTATTCGGGTGCGCAGCCACTTGCAACTAGGCGGAGCTTTGCTACGCGGAATTATCCCACGAGCCAAAAGCGAGTGTGTGGTTCTTAGCGAACAGGCGACGCTGAACGGCGAGTCGGTGCATCACCAGGATACTCTACGGGGGCCACCACAGGAATCACACACTAAAACTAAACATACACCTCGTATATGGTCAGCAAATAAATATAATTATCATCGAAATCTAGTGTCGTTATTTATCGCAAGTGTCCAAATAAAAATTTGTTGATACGGATCCTGACCGACCGAGTTAAGCCCGGCAGGACATTTGATTCGTTACAGTGGAGCTTTTGCAGAGACGGAAATATCAATAATAGAGTGCAATTTATGGTCCAGTTGGCTTCAAATGGCCTTCACCGCTTCTACATCAGCTCCTGAAGCTTTTCTGGACACCAAAATATGGATCAGAAGGTGCAATTTGTGGTCCAAGAGGCTTCAATTTGTACTTACCGCATCTCCGTTGAGTATTGTAGCTTTTCCAGAGACGGAAATATGAATTTAACTGCGCAACTTAAGGTCCACGTGGTTTCAAATGGGACATACCGCTTCTCCATCAGCTCCTGAAGCTCTCTTGGACAGTATAATATGGATCAGCAAACGCAATTTGTGGTCCACGAGGCTTCAGATGGCACTTACCGCTTCTCCGTCAGTTCCTGAAGGTTTTCTTGACATAAAAAAAGGGATCCGAAGGCGCAACTTGTGGTCCAAGAGACTTCAATTTGCACTTACCGATTCTCCGTTGAGTATTGTAGCTTTTCCAAAGACGGAGATATGAATCATACTTAGCAATTTAAGGTCCAAGAGGCTTCAAATGGGACATACCGCTTCACCTTCAGCTCCTGAAGCTTTTCTGCACAGCAAAATATGGATCAGAAGGCGCAACTTATGGTCCAAGAGGCTTCAAATTGCACTAACCGCTGGTACTGGAGCTTTTGCAGAGACGGAAATATCAATCATAGAGTGCATTTTATGGTCCAGAAGACTTCAAATGGCACTCACCGCTTCTCCGTGAGCTCCTCAAGCTTCTCGGTAAGGCAAAATATGGATCAAAAGGCGCAATGTTTGGTCCAAGAGGCTTCAATTTGCACTTACCGCTTGCTCGTCAGCTCCTGAAGCCTTCTTGGACAATAAAATATGGATCAGACAAAACAATTGAAGGTCCAAGAGGCTTCAAATGGCACTAACCGCTTGGTCGTCAGCTCCTGAAGCTTTTCTGGACAGTACAATATGGACCAATGTATGCAATTTGTGGTCCAAGAGGCTACAAATGGCACTTACCGCTTCTCCGTTAGGCAGTGGAGCTTTTGCAGAGACGGAAATATGAATTTTACTGCGCAACTTTAGGTCCAAGTGGTTTCAAATGGGACATACCGCTTCTCCGTCAGCTCCTGAAGCTTTCTTGGACCGTATAATATGGATGGCAAATGGCACTCACCGCTTCTCCGTGAGTTCCTCAAGCTTTTCTGGACACAAAATATGATCAATCTATGGTCCAGAAGTTTTCAAATGGCACTAACCGTTTCTCCGTCAGCTCCTGGAGCTTTTCTGGACAGTACAATGTGGATCAAAGTGTGCAATTTAACGTCCAAGAGGCTCCAAGTGGCACTTACCGCTTCTCCGTTAGGCAGTGGAGCTTTTGCAGAGACGGAAATATCAATCATAGAGTGCAATTAATGGTCCAGTTGGCTTTAAATGGCCTTCATCGCTTCTCCATCAGCTCTTGAAGCTTTTCTGGACACCAAAATATGGATCAGAAGGCGCCATTTGTGGTCCAAGAGGCTTCAATTTGTACTTACCGCTTCTCCGTTGAGTATTGTAGCTTTTCCAGAGACGGAAATATAAATCATAGAGTGCATTTTATGGTCCAGTTGGCTTCAAATGGCCTTCACCGCTTCTCCGTCAGCTCCTGAAGCTTTTCTGAACACCAAAATATGGATAACAAGGCGCAATTTTGTTCCAAGAGGCTTCAATTTGAACTAACCGCTACTCCGTTGAGTATTGTAGCTTTTCCAGAGACGGAAATATAAATCATAGAGTGCATTTTATGGTCCAGTTGGCTTCAAATGGCCCTCACCGCTTCTCCGTCAGCTCCAGAAGCTTTTCTGGACAGCAAAATATGGATCAGAAGGCGCAATTTACGGTCCAAGAGGCTTCAATTGCCTGCCGCTTGTCCGTTAGGTATTGTAGCTTTTGCGAGACGGAAATATAAATCACAGAGTGCATTTTATGTCCAGTTGGCTTCAAATGGCCTTCACCGCTTCTACGTCAGCTCCTGAAGCTTTCTTGGACCCTATAATTTGGATCAGTAAACGCAATTTGTGGTCCACGAGACTTCAAATGGTACTTACCACTTCTCCGTCAGTTCCTGAAGGTTTCTTGACAGAAAAAATTGATACAAAGGCGCAACTTGTTGTCCAGAAGACTTCAATTTGCACTTATCGCTTCTCCGTTGAGTATTGTAGCTTTCCAGAGACGGAAATATGAATCATACTAAGGAACTTAAGGTCCAAGAGGCTTAAAATGGGACTTACCGGTTCACCTTCAGCTCCTGAATCTTTTCTGGACAGCAAAATATGGATCAGAAGGCGCAATGTATGGTCGAAGAGGCTTAAAATTGCACTGACCGCTTGTCCGTTAGGTACTGGAGCTTTTGCAGAGACGGAAATATCAATCATACTAAGGAACTTAAGGTCCAAGAGGTTTAAAATGGGACTTACCGCTTCACCTTCAGCTCCTCAAGCTTTTCTGTACTACATAATATGGATCAAAAGGTGTAATTTGTGGTCCAAGAGGCTTCAATTTGCACTTACCGCTTGCTTGTCAGATCCTGAAGCTTTTTTTGACAGTACAATATGGATCAATGTGTGCAATTTGTGGTCCAAGAGGCTTCAAATGGCACTTACCGCTTTTCCGTCAGCTCCTGAAGCTTTCATGGACCGTATAATTTGGATGGCAAATATCACTCACCGCTTCTCCATGAGCTCCTCAAGCTTTTCTGGACATAAAATATGATCAATCTATGGTCCAGAAGGCTTCAAATGGCACTAACCGCTTCTCCGTCAGCTCCTGGAGCTTTTCTGGACAGTACAATGTGGATCAAAGTGTGCAATTTAACGTCCAAGAGGCTCCAAATGGCGCTTACCGCTTCTCCGTTAGGTAGTGGAGCTTTTGCAGAGACGGAAATATCAATCATAGAGTGCAATTAATGGTCCAGTTGGCTTCAAATGGCCTGCACCGCTTCTCCATCAGCTCTTGAAGCTTTTCTGGACACCAAAATATGGATCAGAAGGCGCAATTTGTGGTCCAAGAGGCTTCAATTGGCACTTACCGCTTGCTCGTCAGATCCTGAAGCTTTTTTTGACAGTACAATATGGATCAATGTGTGCAATTTGTGGTCCAAGAGGCTTCAAATGGCATTTACCGCTTGGTCGTCAGCTCCTGAAGCTTTTATGGTTAGTACAATATGGATCAATGTGTGCAATTTGTGGTTCAAGAGGAATTTAATATCCAAGAGGAGTTGAGGAGCTTTTGCAGAGACGGAAATATCAATCATAGAGTGCAATTTATGGTCCAATTGGCTTCAAATGGCACTTACCGCTTCTCCATCAGCTCCTGAAGCATTTCTGGACACCAAAATGTGGATTAGAAGGCACAATTTTTGGTCCATGAGGCTTCAAATTCCACTTACCGCTTCTCCATCAGTTCCTGAAGGTTTTCTTGACAGAAAAAAATGGATACAAAGGCGCAACTTGTGGTCCAAGAGACTTCAATTTGCACTTACCGCTTCTACGTTGAGTATTGTTGCTTTTCCAGAGACAGAAATAAAAATCATTAAAAGCCATTTAAGGTCCAAGAGGCTTCAAATGGGACTTACCCCTTCACCTTCAGCTTCTAAAGCTTTCTTGTACTATAAAGTATGGATCAGAAGGCGCAACTTATGGTCCAAGAGGCTTCAAATGGCACTAACCGCTTGGTCGTCAGCTCCTGAAGCTTTTATTGTTAGTACAATATGGATCAATGTGTGCAATTTGTGGTTCAAGAGGAATTTAATATCCAAGAGGAGTTGAGGAGCTTTTGCAGAGACGGAAATATCAATCATAGAGTGCAATTTATGGTCCAATTTGATTCAAATGGCACTTACCGCTTCTCCATCAGCTCCTGAAGCATTTCTGGACACCAAAATGTGGATTAGAAGGCACAATTTTTGGTCCATGAGGCTTCAAATTCCACTTACCGCTTCTCCGTCAGCTCCTGAAGCACAGTATAATATAAATCAGACAGCGCAATATAAGAGTCAAGAGGCTTCAGATTGCACTTACCGCTTCTCCGTCAACTCCTGGAGCTTTTATGGACAGAACAATGTGGATCAAAGTGTGCAATTTAACGTCCAAGAGGCTCCAAATGGCACTTACCGCTTCTCCGTCAGGTCCAGGTGCTTTTCTTGACAGTACAATATGGATCAGAAGGCGCAATTTATGGTCCAAGAGGCTTCAAATTGCACTAACCGCTTGTCCGTTAGGTACTGGAGCTTTTGCAGAGACGGAAATATCAATCATAGAGTGCAATTTATGGTCCAATTGGCTTCAAATGGCACTTACCGCTTCTCCATCAGCTCCTGAAGCATTTCTGGACACCGAAATGTGGATCAGAAGGCGCAATTTTTGGTCCATGAGGCTTCAAATTCCACTTAGCGCTTTTCCGTTTGCTCCTGAAGCACAGTATAATATAAATCAGAAAGCGCAATTTAAGAGCCAAGAGGCTTCAGCTTGCACTTAGCTCTCCTCCGTCAGCTATTGAGGCTTTTCTGGACACCAAAATATGGATCAGAAGGTTCAATTTGTGGTCCACGAGGCTTCAATTTGTACTTACCGCTTCTCCGTTGAGTATTGTAGCTTTTCCAGAGACGGAAATATGAATCATTAAAAGCCATTTAAGGTCCAAGAGGCTTCAAATGGGACTTACCCCTTTACCTTCAGCTCCTGAAGCTTTCTTGTACTATAAAATATGGATCAGAAGGCGCAACTTATGGTCCAAGAGGCTTCAAATGGTACTAACCGCTTGGTCGTCAACTCCTGAAGCTTTTATGGTTAGTACAATATGGATCAATGTGTGCAATTTGTGGTTCAAGAGGAGTTTAATATCCAAGAGGAGTTGAGGAGCTTTTGCAGAGACGGAAATATCAATCATAGAGTGCAATTTATGGTCCAATTGGCTTCAAATGGCACTTACCGCTTCTCCATCAGCTCCTGAAGCATTTCTGGACACCAAAATGTGGATTAGAAGGCACAATTATTGGTCCATGAGGCTTCAAATTCCACTTACCGCTTCTCCGTCAGCTCCTGAAGCACAGTATAATATAAATCAGACAGCGCAATATAAGAGTCAAGAGGCTTCAGATTGCACTTACCGCTTCTCCGTCAACTCCTGGAGCTTTTATGGACAGAACAATGTGGATCAAAGTGTGCAATTTAACGTCCAAGAGGCTCCAAATGGCACTTACCGCTTCTCCGTCAGGTCCAGGTGCTTTTCTTGACAGTACAATATGGATCAGAAGGCGCAATTTATGGTCCAAGAGGCTTTAAATTGCACTAACTGCTTGTCCGGTAGGGACTGGAGCTTTTGCAGAGACGGAAATATCAATCATAGATTGCATTTTATGTTCCAGAAGACTTCAAATAGCACTCACCGCTTCTCCGTGAGCTCCTCAAGCTTTTTTGTACTGCAAAATATGGATCAAAAGGCGCAATTTGTGGTCCAATAGGCTTCAATTTGCACTTACCGCTTGCTTGTCAGCCTCTGAAGCTTTCTTGGACAATAAAATATGGATCAATGTGTGCCATTTGTGGTTCAAGAGGCTTCAAATGGCACTTACTGCTTCTCCGTCAGCTCCTGAAGCATTTCTGGACACCGAAATGTGGATCAGAAGGCGCAAATTTTGGTCCATGAGGCTTTAAATTCCACTTAGCGCTTTTCCGTTTGCTCCTGAAACACAGTATAATATAAATCAGAAAGCGCAATTTAAGAGCCAAGAGTCTTCAGCTTGCACTTAGCTCTTCTCTCTCAGCTATTGAGGCTTTTCTGGACACAAAAATATGGATCAGACGGTGCAATTTGTGGTCCAAGAGGCTTCAAATGGCACTTACTGGTTCTCCGTCAGCTCCTGAAGCTTTCTTGGACAGTATAATATGGATCAAACAGCGCAATAGCATTAATCGCTTGTCCGTTAGGTTGTGGAGCTTTTACAGAGACGGAAATATCAATCATACAGTGCAATATATGGTCCAATTGGCTTCAAATGGCCTTCACCGCTTCTCCATCAGCTCCTGAAGCATTTCTGGACACCGAAATGTGGATCAGAAGGCGCAATTTTTGGTCCATGAGGCTTCAAATTCCACTTAGCGCTTTTCCGTTTGCTCCTGAAGCACAGTATAATATAAATCAGAAAGCGCAATTTAAGAGCCAAGAGGCTTCAGCTTGCACTTAGCTCTTCTCCATCAGCTATTGAGGCTTTTCTGGACACCAAAATATGGCTCAGAAGGTGCAATTTGTGGTCCAAGAGGCTTCAATTTGTACTTACCGCTTCTCCGTTGAGTATTGTAGCTTTTCCAGACACAAAAATAAAAATTTTACTGCGCAACTTAAGGTCCAAGTGGTTTCAAATGGAACATACCGCTTCTCCATCATTTCCTGAAGCTTTTCTGGACACCAAAATATGGATCAGAAGGTGCAATTTGTGGTCCACGAGGCTTAAATTTGTACTTACAGCTTCTCCGTTGAGTATTGTAGTTTTTCCAGAGACGGAAATATGAATTTACTGCGCAACTTAACGTCCAAGTGGCTTCAAATGGGACATACCGCTTCTCCGTCAGCTCCTGAAGCTTTCTTGGACCGTATAATATGGATCAGTTAACGCAATCTAAGGACCACGAGGCTTCAAATGGCACTTATCGCTTCTCCGTCAGCTATTGACGCTTTTCTGGACACCAAAATATGGATCAGAAGGTGCAATTTGTGGTCCAAGAGGCTTCAATTTGTACTTACCGCTTCTCCGTTGAGTATTGTAGCTTTTCCAGAGACGGAAATATGAATTTTACTGCGCAACTTTAGGTCCAAGTGGTTTCAAATGGAACATACCGCTTCTCCATCATTTCCTGAAGCTTTTCTGGACACCAAAACATGGATCAGAAGGTGCAATTTGTGGTCCACGAGGCTTCAATTTGTACTTACCGCTTCTCCGTTGAGTATTGTAGTTTTTCCAGAGACGGAAATATGAATTTTACTGCGCAACTTAAGGTCCAAGTGGTTTCAAATGGAATATACCGCTTCTCCGTCAGCTCCTGAAGCTTTCTTGGACCGTATAATATGGATCAGTAAACGCAATTTGTGGTCCACGAGGCTTCAAATGGCACTTACCGCTTCTCCGTCAGTTCCTGAAGGTTTTCTTGACAGAAAGAAATGGATCCGAAGGCGCAACTTGTGGTCCAAGAGACTTCAATTTGCACTTACCGCTTCTCGGTTGAGTATTGTAGCTTTTGCAGGACACCAAAATATGATCAGAAGGTGCAATTTGTGGTCCAAGAGGCTTCAATTTGTACTTACCGCTTCTCCGTTGAGTATTGTAGCTTTTCCAGAGACGGAAATATGAATCAAACTTGGCAATTTAAGGTCCAAGAGGCTTAGAATGGGACTTACCGCTTCACCTTCAGCTCCTGAATCTTTTCTGGACAGCAAAATATAGATCAGAAGGCTCAATTTGTGGTCCAAGAGGCTTCAATTTGTACTTACCGCTTCTCCGTTGAGTATTGTAGTTTTTCCAGAGACGGAAATATGAATTTTACTGCGCAACTTAAGGTCCAAGTGGTTTCAAATGGAATATACCGCTTCTCCGTCAGCTCCTGAAGCTTTCTTGGACCGTATAATATGGATCAGTAAACGCAATTTGTGGTCCAAGAGACTTCAATTTGCACTTACCGATTCTCCGTTGAGTATTGTAGCTTTTGCAGAGACGGAAATATGAATCAAACTAAGCAATTTTAGGTCCAAGAGGCTTAGAATGGGACTTACCGCTTCACCTTCAGCTCCTGAATCTTTTCTGGACAGCAAAATATGGATCAGAAGGCGCAATTTGTGGTCCAAGAGGCTTATATTTGTACTTACCACTTCTCCGTTGAGTATTGTAGCTTTTCCAGAGAGGGAAATATGAATTTTACCGCGAAACTTAAGGTCCAAGTGGTTTCAAATGGGACTTACCGCTTCTCCGTCAGCTCCTGAAGCTTTCTTGGACCGTATAATATGGATCAGTTAACGCAATTTAAGGACCACGAGGCTTCAAATGGCACTTATCGCTTCTCCGTCAGCTATTGACGCTTTTCTGGACACCAAAATATGGATCAGAAGGTGCAATTTGTGGTCCAAGAGGCTTCAATTTGTACTTACCGCTTCTCCGTTGAGTATTGTAGCTTTTCCAGAGACGGAAATATGAATTTTACTGCGCAACTTAAGGTCCAAGTGGTTTCAAATGGAACATACCGCTTCTCCATCATTTCCTGAAGCTTTTCTGGACACCAAAACATGGATCAGAAGGTTCAATTTGTGGTCCACGAGGCTTCAATTTGTACTTACCGCTTCTCCGTTGAGTATTGTAGTTTTTCCAGAGACGGAAATATGAATTTTACTGCGCAACTTAAGGTCCAAGTGGTTTCAAATGGAATATACCGCTTCTCCGTCAGCTCCTGAAGCTTTTCTGGACACCAAAATATGGATCAGAAGGTGCAATTTTGGGTCCACGAGGCTTCAAATTCCACTTAGCGCTTTTTCGTTTGCTCCTGAAGCACAGTATAATATAAATCAGAAAGCGCAATTTAAGAGCCAAGAGGCTTCAGCTTGCACTTAGCTCTCCTCCGTCAGCTATTGAGGCTTTTCTGGACACCAAAATATGGATCAGAAGGTTCAATTTGTGGTCCACGAGGCTTCAATTTGTACTTACCGCTTCTCCGTTGAGTATTGTAGCTTTTCCAGAGACGGAAATATGAATCATTAAAAGCCATTTAAGGTCCAAGAGGCTTCAAATGGGACTTACCCCTTTACCTTCAGCTCCTGAAGCTTTCTTGTACTATAAAATATGGATCAGAAGGCGCAACTTATGGTCCAAGAGGCTTCAAATGGTACTAACCGCTTGGTCGTCAACTCCTGAAGCTTTTATGGTTAGTACAATATGGATCAATGTGTGCAATTTGTGGTTCAAGAGGAGTTTAATATCCAAGAGGAGTTGAGGAGCTTTTGCAGAGACGGAAATATCAATCATAGAGTGCAATTTATGGCCCAATTGGCTTCAAATGGCACTTACCGCTTCTCCATCAGCTCCTGAAGCATTTCTGGACACCAAAATGTGGATTAGAAGGCACAATTATTGGTCCATGAGGCTTCAAATTCCACTCACCGCTTCTCCGTCAGCTCCTGAAGCACAGTATAATATAAATCAGACAGCGCAATATAAGAGTCAAGAGGCTTCAGATTGCACTTACCGCTTCTCCGTCAACTCCTGGAGCTTTTATGGACAGAACAATGTGGATCAAAGTGTGCAATTTAACGTCCAAGAGGCTCCAAATGGCACTTACCGCTTCTCCGTCAGGTCCAGGTGCTTTTCTTGACAGTACAATATGGATCAGAAGGCGCAATTTATGGTCCAAGAGGCTTTAAATTGCACTAACTGCTTGTCCGGTAGGGACTGGAGCTTTTGCAGAGACGGAAATATCAATCATAGAGTGCATTTTATGTTCCAGAAGACTTCAAATAGCACTCACCGCTTCTCCGTGAGCTCCTCAAGCTTTTTTGTACTGCAAAATATGGATCAAAAGGCGCAATTTGTGGTCCAATAGGCTTCAATTTGCACTTACCGCTTGCTTGTCAGCCTCTGAAGCTTTCTTGGACAATAAAATATGGATCAATGTGTGCCATTTGTGGTTCAAGAGGCTTCAAATGGCACTTACTGCTTCTCCGTCAGCTCCTGAAGCATTTCTGGACACCGAAATGTGGATCAGAAGGCGCAAATTTTGGTCCATGAGGCTTTAAATTCCACTTAGCGCTTTTCCGTTTGCTCCTGAAACACAGTATAATATAAATCAGAAAGCGCAATTTAAGAGCCAAGAGTCTTCAGCTTGCACTTAGCTCTTCTCTCTCAGCTATTGAGGCTTTTCTGGACACAAAAATATGGATCAGACGGTGCAATTTGTGGTCCAAGAGGCTTCAAATGGCACTTACTGGTTCTCCGTCAGCTCCTGAAGCTTTCTTGGACAGTATAATATGGATCAAACAGCGCAATAGCATTAATCGCTTGTCCGTTAGGTTGTGGAGCTTTTACAGAGACGGAAATATCAATCATACAGTGCAATATATGGTCCAATTGGCTTCAAATGGCCTTCACCGCTTCTCCATCAGCTCCTGAAGCATTTCTGGACACCGAAATGTGGATCAGAAGGCGCAATTTTTGGTCCATGAGGCTTCAAATTCCACTTAGCGCTTTTCCGTTTGCTCCTGAAGCACAGTATAATATAAATCAGAAAGCGCAATTTAAGAGCCAAGAGGCTTCAGCTTGCACTTAGCTCTTCTCCATCAGCTATTGAGGCTTTTCTGGACACCAAAATATGGCTCAGAAGGTGCAATTTGTGGTCCAAGAGGCTTCAATTTGTACTTACCGCTTCTCCGTTGAGTATTGTAGCTTTTCCAGACACAAAAATAAAAATTTTACTGCGCAACTTAAGGTCCAAGTGGTTTCAAATGGAACATACCGCTTCTCCATCATTTCCTGAAGCTTTTCTGGACACCAAAATTTGGATCAGAAGGTGCAATTTGTGGTCCACGAGGCTTAAATTTGTACTTACCGCTTCTCCGTTGAGTATTGTAGTTTTTCCAGAGACGGAAATATGAATTTACTGCGCAACTTAACGTCCAAGTGGTTTCAAATGGAATATACCGCTTCTCCGTCAGCTCCTGAGGCTTTCTTGGACCGTATAATATGGATCAGTTAACGCAATTTAAGGACCACGAGGCTTCAAATGGCACTTACCGCTTCTCCGTCAGCTATTGACGCTTTTCTCGACACCAAAATATGGATCAGAAGGTGCAATTTGTGGTCCAAGAGGCTTCAATTTGGACTTACCGCTTCTCCGTTAGCTTGTAGCTTTTTCAGAGACGGAAATATGAATTTTACTGCTCAGCTTAAGGTCCAAGTGGTTTCAAATGGAACCTACCGCTTCTCCATCATTTCCTGAAGCTTTTCTGGACACCAAAATATGGATCGAAGGTGCAATTTGTGGTCACGGGCTTCAATTTGTACTTACCGCTTCTCCGTTGAGTATTGTAGTTTTCAGAGACGGAAATATGAATTTACTGCGCAGCTTTAAGGTCCACGATGGTCTTCAAATGTGTAAGCATTACTTACCGCTTCTCCGTCAGTTCCTGAAGGTTTTCTGGACACGAAAATATGGATCCGAAGGCGCAACTTGTGGTCCAAGAGGCTTCAATTTGACTTACCGCTTCTCGTTGAGCTTGTAGCTTTTCCAGAGACGGAAATATGAATCACTGACGCAATTTAAGGTCCAGAGGCTTAAATGGGACTACCGCTTCCTCCGTCAGCTCCTGAAGCTTTTCTGGACAGCAAAATATGATCAGAAGGCGCAATTTGGTCCACGAGCGTAACATGCACTTACCGCTTCTCCGTTGAGTATTGTAGCTCTTTGCAGAACACGAAAATATGAATCTTTGCGAATTAAGGTCCAAGAGGCTTCAAATGGACTTACCGCTTCTCCTTCAGTTCCTGAAGCTTTTCTGGACAGCAAAATATGGATCGACGGGCAATTAAGGTCCACGGGCTTCAATGGGACTACCGCTTCTCCGTAGCTTGAGTTTTTGACCGGAAATATGAAGTTACCGCAATTAAGGCCACGGGCTTCAAATGGACTTACCGCTTCTCGTCAGCTCTGACGCTTTCTGGACCAAATATGGATCAGAACGTTTACACAGTTTGTGGTCCAAGAGGCTGGTCAATTTGTACTTACCGCTTCTCCGTTGAGTATTGTAGCTTTTCCAGAGACGGAAATATGAATTTACTGCAACTTAAGGTCCAAGTGGTTTCAAATGGAACATACCGCTTCTCCATCATTTCCTGAAGCTTTTCTGGACACCAAAATATGGATCAGAAGGTGCAATTTGTGGTCCACGAGGCTTCAATTTCTACTTACCGCTTCTCCGTTGAGTATTGTAGTTTTTCCAGAGACGGAAATATGAATTTACTGCGCAACTTAACGTCCAAGTGGCTTCAAATGGGACATACCGCTTCTCCGTCAGCTCCTGAAGCTTTCTTGGACCGTATAATATGGATCAGTTAACGCAATTTAAGGACCACGAGGCTTCAAATGGCACTTACCGCTTCTCCGTCAGCTATTGACGCTTTTCTGGACACCAAAATATGGATCAGAAGGTGCAATTTGTGGTCCAAGAGGCTTCAATTTGTACTTACCGCTTCTCCGTTGAGTATTGTAGCTTTTCCAGAGACGGAAATATGAATTTTACTGCGCAGCTTAAGGTCCAAGTGGTTTCAAATGGAACATACCGCTTCTCCATCATTTCCTGAAGCTTTTCTGGACAACCAAAATATGGATCAGAAGGTGCAATTTGTGGTCCACGAGGCTTCAATTTGTACTTACCGCTTCTCCGTTGAGTATTGTAGTTTTTCCAGAGACGGAAATATGAATTTACTGCGCAACTTAAGGTCCAAGTGGTTTCAAATGGAATATACCGCTTCTCCGTCAGCTCCTGAAGCTTTTCTGGACCGTAGAATATGGATCAGTAAACGCAATTTGTGGTCCACGAGCTTCAATTTGCACTTACCGCTTCTCCGTTGAGTATTGTAGCTTTTCCAGAGACGGAAATATGAATCTACTCGCAACTTAAGTCCAGGGCTTAAATGGGACTACCGCTTCCCGTCAGCTCCTGAAGCTTTCTGGACCGCAAATATGATCAGTAACGCAATTTGGCCACGAGGCTTCAATTTGCACTTACCGCTTCTCCGTAGTATTGTAGCTTTTCCAGCAAATGGATCGCGCAATTTGGTCCAAGGGTTCAATGGACTTACCGCTTACTCCTTATATTGAGCTTTTCCAGAGACGTAGAATGGCTTACAGCAATTCACCTGGCAGCTCCCGAAGCTTTTCTGACACCAAAATATGGATCAGAGGGCCATTTGTGGTCCACGAGGCTTCAATTTGTACTTACCGCTTCTCCGTTGAGTGTGTAGTTTTCAGAGACGGAACTATGAATTTACTGCGCAACTTAAGTCCAAGTGGCTTCAAATGGAACATACCGCTTCTCCGTCAGCTCCTGAAGCTTTCTTGGACCGTATAATATGGACAGTAACGCAATTGGACCACGAGCTTCAAATGGCACTTACCCTTTCCGTCAGTTTGAAGGTTTTCTGGACACCAAAAATGGCGACTCAATTGTGGTCCAAGAGACTTCAATTTGTACTTACCGCTTCTCCGTTGAGTATTGTAGCTTTTCCAGAGACGGAAATATGAATTTACTGCGCAACTTAAGGTCCAAGTGGCTTCAAATGGGACATACCGCTTCCCTCAGTCCTGAAGCTTTTCTGGACACAAAATATGGATCAGAAGGGCCATTTGTGGTCCACGAGGCTTCATTTGTACTTACCGCTTCTCCGTTGAGTATTGTAGTTTTCCAGAGACGGAAATATGAATTTCTGCGCACTTAAGTCCAAGTGGTTTCAAATGGACATACGCTTCTCCAGCCTGAAGCTTTCTGGACCGAAATATGGATCAGAAGCAATTTGGCCACGAGGTCAACGTACCGCTTCTCCGTAGTATTGAGTTTTCGAGACAAATATGATCGCGCAATTGGTCCAAGGCTTCAATGGGACTACCGCTTCTCCGTAGTCTGAGCTTTCGGACCGAAATATGAAGTTACGCGTCAAGGCCACGAGGTTAAGGCATACCGCTTCTCCGTAAGGCTCCGCTGAAGGTGACCGGGCTTCAATTTGTACTTACCGCTTCTCCGTTGAGTATTGTAGCTTTTCCAGAGACGGAAATATGAATTTTACTGCGCACTCAGCCAGGCGTCTTCAAATGGAACATACCGCTTCTCCATCATTTCCTGAAGCTTTTCTGGACACCAAAATATGGATCAGAAGGTGCAATTTGTGGTCCACGAGGCTTCAATTTGTACTTACCGCTTCTCCGTTGAGTATTGTAGTTTTTCCAGAGACGGAAATATGAATTTACTGCGCAACTTAACGTCCAAGTGGTTTCAAATGGAATATACCGCTTCTCCGTCAGCTCCTGAAGCTTTCTTGGACCGTATAATATGGATCAGTAAGCGCAATTTGTGGTCCACGAGGCTTCAAATGGCACTTACCGCTTCTCCGTCAGTTCCTGAAGGTTTTCTTGACAGGAAAAAATGGATCCGAAGGCGCAACTTGTGGTCCAAGAGACTTCAATTTGCACTTACCGCTTCTCGGTTGAGTATTGTAGCTTTTGCAGAGACGGAAATATGGATCAAACTTAGCAATTTAAGGTCCAAGAGGCTTAGAATGGGACTTACCGCTTCACCTTCAGCTCCTGAATCTTTTCTGGACAGCAAAATATGGATCAGAAGGCGCCATTTGTGGTCCAAGAGGCTTAAATTTGTACTTACCGCTTCTCCGTTGAGTAGTGTAGCTTTTCCAGAGACGGAAATATGAATTTTACTGCGCAACTTAAGGTCCAAGTGGTTTCAAATGGAACATACCGCTTCTCCATCATTTCCTGAAGCTTTTCTGGACACCAAAATATGGATCAGAAGGTGCAATTTAAGGTCCACGAGGCTTCAATTTGTACTTACCGCTTCTCCGTTGAGTATTGTAGTTTTTCCAAGTGGCTTCGAATGGGACATACCGCTTCTTCGTCAGCTCCTGAAGCTTTCTTGGACCGTATAATATGAATCAGTTAACGCAATTTAAGGACCACGAAGCTTCAAATGGCACTTACCGCTTCTCCGTCAGCTTTGACGCTTTTCTGGACACCAAAATATGGATCAGAAGGTGCAATTTGTGGTCCAAGAGCTTCAATTGTACTTACCGCTTCTCCGTTGAGTATTGTAGCTTTTCCAGAGACGGAAATATGAATTTTAGCGCAGCTTAAGGTCCAAGTGGCTTCAAATGGAACATACCGCTTCTCCATCATTTCCTGAAGCTTTTCTGGACACCAAAATATGGATCAGAAGGGGCAATTTGTGGTCCACGAGGCTTCAATTTGTACTTACCGCTTCTCCGTTGAGTATTGTAGTTTTTCCAGAGACGGAAATATGAATATCAGCAAATCCTAGCGTCCCATATCAAATGGGACACTGCTTCTCCGTCAAAGTCGCTGTCTTGGACCGTATAATAGGGATCAGTTACCGCATCTTCGTCAGCTCCTGAAGCTTTCTTGGACCGTATAATGGGGATCAGTTAACATAATTTAAGGACCACGAGGCTTCATATCCGCTTGCAACTACTCCAGTCAGCTATTGACGCGTTACTGGACACCAAAATCGGGATCAGAAGGTGCAATTTGTGGTCCAACAGGCTTCAATTTGTAGCTTACCATGCTTCTCCGTTGAGTATTGTAGCTTTTCCAGAGACAGAAATATGAATTTACTGCGCAACTTAACGTCCGAGTGGCTTCAAATGGGACATACCGCTTCTCCGTCAGCTCCTGGAAGCTTGCGTGGACCGTATAATATGGATCAGTTAACGCAATTTAAGGACCACGAGGCTTCAAATGGCACTTACCGCTTCTCCGTCAGCTATTGACGCTTTTCTGGACACCAAAATATGGATCAGAAGGTGCAATTTGTGGTCCAAGAGGCTTCAATTTGTACTTACCGCTTCTCCGTTGAGTATTGTAGCTTTTCCAGAGACGGAAATATGAATTTTACTGCGCAACTTAAGGTCCAAGTGATTTCAAATGGAACATACCGCTTCTCCATCATTTCCTGAAGCTTTTCTGGACACCAAAATTTGGATCAGAAGGTGCAATTTGTGGTCCACGAGGCTTAAATTTGTACTTACCGCTTCTCCGTTGAGTATTGTAGTTTTTCCAGAGACGGAAATATGAATTTACTGCGCAACTTAACGTCCAAGTGGTTTCAAATGGAATATACCGCTTCTCCGTCAGCTCCTGAAGCTTTCTTGGACCGTATAATATGGATCAGTTAACGCAATTTAAGGACCACGAGGCTTCAAATGGCACTTACCGCTTCTCCGTCAGCTATTGACGCTTTTCTCGACACCAAAATATGGATCAGAAGGTGCAATTTGTGGTCCAAGAGGCTTCAATTTGTACTTACCGCTTCCGTTGAGTATTGTAGCTTTTCCAGAGACGGAAATATGAATTTTACTGCGCAGCTTAAGGTCCAAGTGGTTTCAAATGGAACATACCGCTTCTCCATCATTTCCTGAAGCTTTTCTGGACACCAAAATATGGATCAGAAGGTGCAATTTGTGGTCCACGAGGCTTCAATTTGTACTTACCGCTTCTCCGTTGAGTATTGTAGTTTTTCCAGAGACGGAAATATGAATTTACTGCGCAACTTAAGGTCCAAGTGGTTTCAAATGGAATATACCGCTTCTCCGTCAGCTCCTGAAGCTTTCTTGGACCGTATAATATGGATCAGTAAACGCAATTTGTGGTCCACGAGGCTTCAAATGGCACTTACCGCTTCTCCGTCAGTTCCTGAAGGTTTTCTTGACAGAAAAAATGGATCCGAAGGCGCAACTTGTGGTCCAAGAGACTTCAATTTGCACTTACCGCTTCTCGGTTGAGTATTGTAGCTTTTGCAGAGACGGAAATATGAATCAAACTTAGCAATTTAAGGTCCAAGAGGCTTAGAATGGGACTTACCGCTTCACCTTCAGCTCCTGAATCTTTTCTGGACAGCAAAATATGGATCAGAAGGCGCCATTTGTGGTCCAAGAGGCTTACATTTGTACTTACCGCTTCTCCGTTGAGTATTGTAGCTTTTCCAGAGACGGAAATATGAATTTTACTGCGCAACTTAAGGTCCAAGTGGTTTCAAATGGAACATACCGCTTCTCCATCATTTCCTGAAGCTTTTCTGGACACCAAAATATGGATCAGAAGGTGCAATTTGTGGTCCACGAGGCTTCAATTTGTACTTACCGCTTCTCCGTTGAGTATTGTAGTTTTTCCAGAGACGGAAATATGAATTTACTGCGCAACTTAACGTCCAAGTGGCTTCAAATGGGACATACCGCTTCTCCGTCAGCTCCTGAAGCTTTCTTGGACCGTATAATATGGATCAGTTAACGCAATTTAAGGACCACGAGGCTTCAAATGGCACTTACCGCTTCTCCGTCAGCTATTGACGCTTTTCTGGACACCAAAATATGGATCAGAAGGTGCAATTTGTGGTCCAAGAGGCTTCAATTTGTACTTACCGCTTCTCCGTTGAGTATTGTAGCTTTTCCAGAGACGGAAATATGAATTTTACTGCGCAGCTTAAGGTCCAAGTGGTTTCAAATGGAACATACCGCTTCTCCATCATTTCCTGAAGCTTTTCTGGACACCAAAATATGGATCAGAAGGTGCAATTTGTGGTCCAAGAGGCTTCAATTTGTACTTACCGCTTCTCCGTTGAGTATTGTAGTTTTTCCAGAGACGGAAATATGAATTTACTGCGCAACTTAAGGTCCAAGTGGTTTCAAATGGAATATACCGCTCCTCCGTCAGCTCCTGAAGCTTTCTTGGACCGTATAATATGGATCAGTAAACGCAATTTGTGGTCCACGGGCTTCAAATGGCACTTACCGCTTCTCCGTCAGTTCCTGAAGGTTTTCTTGACAGAAAAAAATGGATCCGAAGCGCAACTTGTGGTCAAGAGACTTCAATTTGCACTTACCGCTTCTCGGTTGAGTATTGTAGCTTTTGCAGAGACGGAAATATGAATCAAACTTAGCAATTTAAGGTCCAAGAGGCTTAGAATGGGACTCCTACCGCTTCACCTTCAGCCTCCTGAACCCTCTTTTCTGGACGAAAGCAAAATATGGATCAGAAGGCGCACATTTGTAGGTCCACGAGGCTTCAATTTGTACTTACCGCTTCTCCGTTGAGTATTGTAGTTTTCCAGAGACGGAAATATGAATTTACTGCGCAACTTAACGTCCAAGTGGCTTCAAATGGGACATACCGCTTCTCCGTCAGCTCCTGAAGCTTTCTTGGACCGTATAATATGGATCAGTTAACGCAATTTAAGGACCACGAGGCTTCAAATGGCACTTACCGCTTCTCCGTCAGCTATTGACGCTTTTCTCGACACCAAAATATGGATCAGAAGGTGCAATTTGTGGTCCAAGAGGCTTCAATTTGTACTTACCGCTTCTCCGTTGAGTATTGTAGCTTTTCCAGAGACGGAAATATGAATTTTACTGCCAGCTTAAGGTCCAAGTGGTTTCAAATGGAACATACCGCTTCTCCATCATTTCCTGAAGCTTTTCTGGACACCAAAATATGGATCAGAAGGTGCAATTTGTGGTCCACGAGGCTTCAATTTGTACTTACCGCTTCTCCGTTGAGTATTGTAGTTTTTCCAGAGACGGAAATATGAATTTACTGCGCAACTTAACGTCCAAGTGGTTTCAAATGGAATATACCGCTTCTCCGTCAGCTCCTGAAGCTTTCTTGGACCGTATAATATGGATCAGTAAACGCAATTTGTTGTCCACGAGGCTTCAAATGGCACTTACCGCTTCTCCGTCAGTTCCTGAAGGTTTTCTTGACAGAAAAAATGGATCCGAAGGCGCAACTTGTGGTCCAAGAGACTTCAATTTGCACTTACCGCTTCTCGGTTGAGTATTGTAGCTTTTGCAGAGACGGAAATATGAATCAAACTTAGCAATTTAAGGTCCAAGAGGCTTAGAATGGGACTTACCGCTTCACCTTCAGCTCCTGAATCTTTTCTGGACAGCAAAATATGGATCAGAAGGCGCCATTTGTGGTCCAAGAGGCTTACATTTGTACTTACCGCTTCTCCGTTGAGTATTGTAGCTTTTCCAGAGACGGAAATATGAATTTTACTGCGCAACTTAAGGTCCAAGTGGTTTCAAATGGAACATACCGCTTCTCCATCATTTCCTGAAGCTTTTCTGGACACCAAAATATGGATCAGAAGGTGCAATTTAAGGTCCACGAGGCTTCAATTTGTACTTACCGCTTCTCCGTTGAGTATTGTAGTTTTTCCAAGTGGCTTCAAATGGGACATACCGCTTCTTCGTCAGCTCCTGAAGCTTTCTTGGACCGTATAATATGGATCAGTTAACGCAATTTAAGGACCACGAGGCTTCAAATGGCACTTACCGCTTCTCCGTCAGCTATTGACGCTTTTCTGGACACCAAAATATGGATCAGAAGGTGCAATTTGTGGTCCAAGAGGCTTCAATTTGTACTTACCGCTTCTCCGTTGAGTATTGTAGCTTTTCCAGAGACGGAAATATGAATTTTACTGCGCAGCTTAAGGTCCAAGTGGTTTCAAATGGAACATACCGCTTCTCCATCATTTCCTGAAGCTTTTCTGGACACCAAAATATGGATCAGAAGGTGCAATTTGTGGTCCACGAGGCTTCAATTTGTACTTACCGCTTCTCCGTTGAGTATTGTAGTTTTTCCAGAGACGGAAATATGAATTTACTGCGCAACTTAACGTCCAAGTGGCTTCAAATGGGACATACCGCTTCTCCGTCAGCTCCTGAAGCTTTCTTGGACCGTATAATATGGATCAGTTAACGCAATTTAAGGACCACGAGGCTTCAAATGGCACTTACCGCTTCTCCGTCAGCTATTGACGCTTTTCTGGACACCAAAATATGGATCAGAAGGTGCAATTTGTGGTCCAACAGGCTTCAATTTGTACTTACCGCTTCTCCGTTGAGTATTGTAGCTTTTCAGAGACAGAAATATGAATTTACTGCGCAACTTAACGTCCAAGTGGCTTCAAATGGGACATACCGCTTCTCCGTCAGCTCCTGAAGCTTTCTTGACCGTATAATAGGATCAGTTAACGCAATTTAAGGACCACGAGGCTTCAAATGGCACTTACCGCTTCTCCGTCAGCTATTGACGCTTTTCTGGACACCAAAATATGGATCAGAAGGTGCAATTTGTGGTCCAAGAGGCTTCAATTTGTACTTACCGCTTCTCCGTTGAGTATTGTAGCTTTTCCAGAGACGGAAATATGAATTTTACTGCGCAACTTAAGGTCCAAGTGATTTCAAATGGAACATACCGCTTCTCCATCATTTCCTGAAGCTTTTCTGGACACCAAAATTTGGATCAGAAGGTGCAATTTGTGGTCCACGAGGCTTAAATTTGTACTTACCGCTTCTCCGTTGAGTATTGTAGTTTTTCCAGAGACGGAAATATGAATTTACTGCGCAACTTAACGTCCAAGTGGTTTCAAATGGAATATACCGCTTCTCCGTCAGCTCCTGAAGCTTTCTTGGACCGTATAATATGGATCAGTTAACGCAATTTAAGGACCACGAGGCTTCAAATGGCACTTACCGCTTCTCCGTCAGCTATTGACGCTTTTCTCGACACCAAAATATGGATCAGAAGGTGCACTTTGTGGTCCAAGAGGCTTCAATTTGTACTTACCGCTTCTCCGTTGAGTATTGTAGCTTTTCCAGAGACGGAAATATGAATTTTACTGCTCAGCTTAAGGTCCAAGTGGTTTCAAATGGAACATACCGCTTCTCCATCATTTCCTGAAGCTTTTCTGGACACCAAAATATGGATCAGAAGGTGCAATTTGTGGTCCAAGAGGCTTCAATTTGTACTTACCGCTTCTCCGTTGAGTATTGTAGTTTTTCCAGAGACGGAAATATGAATTTACTGCGCAACTTAACGTCCAAGTGGTTTCAAATGGAATATACCGCTTCTCCGTCAGCTCCTGAAGCTTTCTTGGACCGTATAATATGGATCAGTAAACGCAATTTGTGGTCCACGAGGCTTCAAATGGCACTTACCGCTTCTCCGTCAGTTCCTGAAGGTTTTCTTGACAGAAAAAATGGATCCGAAGGCGCAACTTGTGGTCCAAGAGACTTCAATTTGCACTTACCGCTTCTCGGTTGAGTATTGTAGCTTTTGCAGAGACGGAAATATGAATCAAACTTAGCAATTTAAGGTCCAAGAGGCTTAGAATGGGACTTACCGCTTCACCTTCAGCTCCTGAATCTTTTCTGGACAGCAAAATATGGATCAGAAGGCGCCATTTGTGGTCCAAGAGGCTTCACATTTGTACTTACCGCTTCTCCGTTGAGTATTGTAGCTTTTCCAGAGACGGAAATATGAATTTTACTGCGCAACTTAAGGTCCAAGTGGTTTCAAATGGAACATACCGCTTCTCCATCATTTCCTGAAGCTTTTCTGGACACCAAAATATGGATCAGAAGGTGCAATTTGTGGTCCACGAGGCTTCAATTTGTACTTACCGCTTCTCCGTTGAGTATTGTAGTTTTTCCAGAGACGGAAATATGAATTTACTGCGCAACTTAACGTCCAAGTGGCTTCAAATGGGACATACCGCTTCTCCGTCAGCTCCTGAAGCTTTCTTGGACCGTATAATATGGATCAGTTAACGCAATTTAAGGACCACGAGGCTTCAAATGGCACTTACCGCTTCTCCGTCAGCTATTGACGCTTTTCTGGACACCAAAATATGGATCAGAAGGTGCAATTTGTGGTCCAACAGGCTTCACTTGTACTACCGCTTCTCCGTTGAGTATTGTAGCTTTTCAGAGACAGAAATATGAATTTTACTGCGCAGCTTAAGGTCCAAGTGGTTTCAAATGGA